>JASAMW010006700.1:0-66475 GCA_030247985.1 Epsilonema sp. ZAB3_2
CGTCTGCTTGTTTTCCATTTGCTGTTTCCGCTTCAGTCGCGCTCTCTGCGCTCGTCTTCGTACTATGCAGGGACAACTGTCTATGCATGGACTTCTGGATAAATTATGTCCAGGTCTCTCCTGAGCCAACGAAAGCGAGTTGAGAGGAGATCAAGATATCGATCGAAAGCTTGTTACACGATCTCCTTGATGCGCCATTGAGCGCCTCTTGAAACGGCCTTTCCTTGGCGCTATTCTTGATTGAAACGATAACTTTTTCAAACACGTTTTTCTTAGATAACTTTATGTAGAGGCAACATAGAGAGGCGCCGCAGGTACCGATCGATTCCTCTCGTAAAGACGCGTTGAATGGTGTGCCGCATGTTGAAAAATACCCAGTGGTTCCTTCGGAACACCCAAATCGCATGGTTTTTGGGGCGTTCTTCGGCGTGTCGTACTGCGCCGAATACAAGAGCTTTGGCGCTGCCGTTTGGTGTACGTGTAGAGGAAGGGTTGTTCTATATTTACATGATAAGTGATCACTTTTATCTTGCACACAACGGCTACGAGGAAGCCTCAAAGTTGGCTCCGAAACAGGGCATTGAGACCTTAACCTTCATGCTTTTTTATGCATATGTAGACGCCCAGGCAGAAGTGTAATTTAGCTACTCTTTAGTTGACCCCATTAGCTGGTATTACTTACTGTACTTACGTGCATAGAGTACTAGTACGTACTGTGCATATAGCCGCTACTACTGTTATGTATGTATGGGTAACTACTGTGTACATACCTAGGTACATACTGATAGGTAATTAGCTGGTGCACTTACATAGGTATAGCAGACAGTAGTAGGCAGAATGATCAACTGACCCGCTACTGGATTCGACTCTGCTTCCGTCGCCGCTTCGACTTTTGGATTCTGGCTTCCCATCAGCTGCAGATGGTGGATACTGGCCCGGATTCGACCGGCATGCGGGCATGCCTTTCCTCTGGGAACCATGTAAAGATTTCGGATCCCAGCATCTTCGGTGCCTGCAAATAATATCTACGTATGAAGAAAAGAACATTCGACTACCTAATGCAAATCCAACAGCCGCCAACCTCAAAAGAAGCCCGACTCGAGCCGCCGCTAGCCAATCAGTGATGACCTATTATGTACTTATAAATACGCGCTCCCCGACTAATATTTCAGTGTTGTGTTCAGTCGTCTTGTGTCTTCTTTTCTTGTCTACCAGCTGCTATCTTTTCGTCTGTCTGTTCTAGCTGCCTGCGTGCGTACGTATGTTTCTTTTATCACCGTATAAACTTCGTACGTATCGCCCTGCATTTTATTCACTTCATTCTATCACACCGTACCGTACGAAACCTAACTTTACTCTTCATTTCTTCATTCTGCGTTTCTTTTGACCGTCATGAACATCTACGTTAGCCGCTAGTCTTCGAGCTGCTCTGTCGCCGACTGGAGGGGAGATTCGAAGGTCAGCCACCGCTTCCCCCAGGATTGTCCATTTGTCCATCTGCGTCTGGACGGCAAGAACCACGTCCGTTGAAGCAAGGACTTGATTAGCTCAGAGCTGGAGATTCATCGAGCTGACATCCAGGCGCGAACTGCTCCAGTAGCTATGAAGGAAATAAAGAACTCGGCATCTGCTCCGTGAGATTTCGGGGACGATTTCCGTTACCGAGGAATACGTACCTGGAATCTTACACAAACGTGGTGTCGATTTTTTTAAAATTGGCAACTTTAGGGCCTAACTTTGACCAAAGATTGCCAATCGCCCCAATGGCATACAGAGACGGCACCTAGCTCATTAAATAGCTCATCTCTTGCTCTTTCGAATGGTATATGCCATGTCCATTCCGCTGAAGAAAAATTTTGAATTAGAGGCTGTTTTTGTCGAATGTGCGATTTGAAGGTTTAAGATGGCATTTAAGCATATTAACGATGCGATTTTTGAAATCTACATCAAATTCTACACCAGGTAGGTTCTTTGATTTTGGCCTATCTGAAAGCAAAATAGGCCAAAATAGACAAAGTGCTGCACTCAGTACTGCAAAAGTTCACCTAAAATGACAGTTAGCCTGAACTCAGAAGGAACTCAAAAGTAACTCAAAAGTTCGCCAAAACTGCACCCCTTTCGATGTCTATTTGTTGTTGTAATAAATTTTTGGTGGAAATTTGAAAATAACAAATAACCTACCTGGTGTAGAATTTGATGTAGATTTCAAAAATCGCATCGTTAATACACGTAAATGCCATATCTTAAACCTTCAAATCGTACATTCGAAAAAAAACAGCCTGTAATTCAAAAATTTTCTTCACCGGAATGGACACGGCATATACCATTCGAAAGAGCAAAAGATGAGCTATTTAATGAGCTAGGTGCCGTCTGTATGCCGTTGGGGCGATTGGCAATCTTTGGTCAAAGTTAGGCCCTAAAGTTGCCAATTTTAACAAAAATCGACACCACGTTTGTCTTAATATCTCGATTACGGTAGGGGTTAAAAATTTCGTTCGAAATGTATATAATTCCGCGAAGAATGGGGAGTTTAACAAAAAAACCGCATGCGAAAACCCCTACTGGTTGCCGAGATATGGCCGTTTATGCGAGGAAGGTCCGAAAATTCAGTGATAAAACGTGTCACTAAAGTTCGCCAAACTTGAGCAGCCGTATCTCGCTAACGGTTAAGCGCAGAAGGGTCGGAATTGTCGCATCTTACATAACTTTTTACGCGCTTTCGAACGAGCTAGGTTTCGTCTAAATCGGAGATCTGCCGGTTTCAGCCTTTGCCCCGCTCTTTCGTGGACCTTCTCATATTATGTAGGCCGATGTCTAAGAGATGTCTTGTACGACGTCGCCAACATGATCATGCTTTGTAGGGTACTGTGGGGTAAACCCGGACGCCAAGTACTGTATATCTGAGCAAGCATACCTAGTACGACCGATTGAGACAAGCATTCTACCAATCGATTCCTTGAACTCTCCTCTTTCAAATGAGCTGCCTTGCTCATCATTTTGCTGAAGCGGCAAGTTCAGAAAAGCTTAGGTGTCCGAGTTTACCCCACAGTACCCTATACTTAAACGTTGCTCTCACATCCTTCATACGTAAACTGCATACATTTTCTCTTTAGCTGCTTTTCCCTTTTTTCAGCAAAACCGCTCGTGGTGAGAAGAAAGCGCGAAACTGGCATCTTCCCCGCTTCCACTTCCGACAACCGAGTGATTCTGGAGAAGAAGGGTGCGAAAAGAGAGCGGAAGCGACGGCAGAGGGAAGAGCAGAGAGAGAAGAAGACGAAGAAGAGGCAGATGGAGAAAATGGTTGAGGAGAATGAAAGGGAAGAAAACGACAGGAAGAAAAGGGCGGTGGAAAAGGAAGAAAAGAAGGTGGAGAAGGAAGAAGAGAAAAAGGAAGGAAGGAAAGAGGGCGGGGAGAATTTGGAGAGTGATAGGGCGGAGAAGGTGGAGAAAACATAAACAGTTATAAGGAAGAACATTAGGGACAGTTGAAAACACACTAATTATGGTGTTTCTGTTCTAGTGTGTTGGATGGTTGTTTCATGTTTGCGTTCTACATGTAGTATGTATGTTGTTTTCTGCTTTCTTTGCAGTTTGTGCACGTACTGTGGTCCTATAGGCCTACATAGTACAGTACCATTTGAGGTTTACGTATGAACAACTTTTCTTTGTACCACATATCTGTACGTACCCATATCACATCTAAATTACTGGGATGTGTACACGTCATGATATTTTCGGTCTGACGACAAACGAACCGGGAAACGAGTCCAGATCCTTGCAAGCCCACTGTCTTTCCTGGCACTGCAGCTTGAAAGTTTGCGCCAGTATGCCGGTACCGACGCCGCAGTCAACTCGGAAACTTGATGTTGCACCCGCATCGTTTCCTGCCGCGAATTTCAGCTGAATCAGTTGGAAGGCTTTCGGTAGTTCCTCGAGTATCCAGCCGTGTAAATCTAGGTCCACATCGTCCCTCCGCAGTACGGTTTTTTCGAAACTGGAATTTTTCAGATCGGCCAACAGTTTCCGTGCCGCTTCCTCGCAGGATTTGGTGCGAATTTTGTTGCTTTTCTGCTGCTGGTGATGCCGTTTCTTTCGCAGCTTTTTCTTCTGACGTTTTTGATCTTCTACTGCGTGTGCTGCGCCTTGTACGCTAGGCTCTGCTGTCACCACTTGCAAGTACGAGCGATTGTCTAAAAAAATATTTTTGAGGACTTTTACACGGTCTACTGGCTCTAATCTATGGGGCCCTAATCTAATCTTATGGTTGGAATTTATTTATATAGGCCTAATCTATATTTATTTATTTATTTTATTTATTTAGGCCTATTTATTTTAGGCCTATTTATTATTATTTATTTATGTTGGCTAGTTAGGCAATTTTTGTTTATTATTTAATTAATATTTATGTTTGCTAGCAGGTGCCAGGTAGGCCTACTGTACCTGCTGACGTTCAACTCATGTCAGGAGAACTCTCCTAATGCATGGTGATAAAAATCGCACGAAATGATGTTACGCAATATGAGACATGGCTTTGAATTTTTTGTTTCATTTTTTACTTTTACCTTGTTCGCCTAATCGCTTCGACAGTGGTACAATTACGCTGCTGCTCATTTTGGAAATGTCAAAGAGTCGCAGCGGTTTCTCAAGCAGGAAACTGTTTGCTCCATATTTTCTGTAGTTTTTAGTGCACCGGTAGCAACCAAGCACGCAAAGCAGACGAAGTTGAAAATATTGGAAGGACTGTTTCGTTTCGTTCTTTTAGCGGGTCAGGTTTTAACTATGAGAATCCGGCTCCTAACACTGATGTGTCTGTGTTGATGACGGCATATTTGCGTGCGTCTGGGCTTATTGTATATAATTACTGTGCGTACAGTATGATGCAATGTAAAACATATTGGTAATCTTTCTTTAGTAGGGGCAGGCGGATTTTCACGTGAATTTACACCCTTCAAAAGTTTTACATTCTTGTTCTTCTTCAACTTTTACCCTTCAGCAATTTTTTTCTCTTTTCTGAAACGAGTTATTACTTATTATTATTACTCTTCGCGACAAATTATATGACAAAGCGTGAAAATATGCAAAACAAAGTTTTTGTACAGCTATCTGACAGGAAAAATAGTTCTTAAGCAGGCTTTGACACTGGAGATATTCTTTGGTCGATAGGTCGAATTGGTCACTGAATTGCCCATACGCATACACCGTGGTCATACCGTATGCCCTGACAAAAGTCAAACCATTGATGGCATTAGCGGATTGCCTTTTATTTCCGCCTACCGGTAGCTTGATTTTGCTTACTCTAGTTATTTATATTTTTTTCTAAAAAGTTTTGTTTGATGGCATATTCTTTCCACACCAAACCGTCTTTTTCTGCCATAGGTTCATCGTACTCGTACCTTGTCGAGGGCATTCTGTGATTTTTCGGGGCTCTTTTGTATGGGTTTGGGTGACCTTGACAAAATGTTTATTTGTCAATCGGCAGGCAGTTTTGTAAACATGTCACTCGTTTTCCGCAATAGGACGTCACGACGTCATGTTTGTTTGCAGCAGCAGATACGGTGTGATTTTCGCGGTCAAACTTTCCAAAAGCATTTTGTTATACTTCTACAGCCCATTGGCGTAGGTAACAATAAACAGTAATTTGGAAAAATTTTCCTCAACTTCGCTGCAATGGCGATTTCCATGATTTCGGAAATCCTACCAACCAAGTGTCGAGTATAGTGGTACCGCTATGGAGAGCTAGGGGGTTTACGGTCACTTCGTTGCGGGTTTTTTGGTTGCGGACGTTTCGTTGCGGACATTTCGTTGCGGTCGTCTGGTCATTTCGTAACGAGAACTTTCGTTGCCGGTTATTTCGTTGCGAGATTTACCTAAGCCTAAGCCTTAGCCTAGCCTGCAACGAAGTGCATGGCAACGAAAGTTCTCGTTACGAAATGACCAGACGATGACCGCAACGAAATGTCCGCAACGAAAAACCCGCAACGAAAGTACCCGCAACGAAAGTTCTCGTTACGAAATGATCACCGCCGCAACGAAGTGTCTGCAACCAAAAAACCCGCAACCAAATAACCGTATCCCGAGCTAGGGTACGTACGTAGTACGTACTTACGTAGAACGTTTTTTTGTCCTCTATCTAATATTGCGTATTTATTTCTATGCTGCATGTACTGGGCGTTGTATACTAATGTTCATCCTCGTTCGCGTTTATTTTTTACTGCATCCATAAATATCGATTCAACGTTCACAAATTACTCGCTTGCTCCAGTGTACGTAAACGTAAAATATCGTGGCATGCTTGCTCTGTACTACTAATGCCAGCTTTATACCTAAGCTAGCCAGCATCCTCCCTGCTGTTCATGCGTATAAATTATAAAATGTACATACTAACTCTACTCATACCACTCATATACATACATACAAAACGACAGTAACGGTTTTTTGCTTCTATAGTCTGGCCAATAGCAGTTGGCACTTGAACTCAAGGCGTGTTGCGTAAAATAGATTTACAAATGCGGATTTCTGTCCACGCTTCGTGTACTCCTATTTACCAGAAGTACATGCAAACTACGCAACTCGCCTTGAGTCCAAGTGCCAACTGCTATTTAAAAAATCTATCTATCTATCTGCTATCTAAACTGCTATTTGCTATTGGCCAGACTATAGTAGAAGCTAAGCTACTAAATCATGGGATCAAAAGGCCTTGGTGAATCCAACGGTATCGAAGGGCCCTGTTGCCAAGAAACGGGACGTTCGTGCTTGGAGCACATTTAACAAACGACAATAATACAGATGTATATTGTTTTGCTGCTATATATGTGTACTGTGTAGGTATACAGGCATACTGTTCTTTTGCCGGTTTTGCTTTTGCTTTTCCATCATAAGTACTGTAGGTAGTATTGCGAATAATTATTGTTTTCTAGCATGAACGCACTATCGCCTGCACGTACATAACTGCAGCGTTTTAAAACGGCTTTCGGCTTCTGGCCGAAATTTTCGGCTTGTGAAAACATAGTTTTTCTTCGTCAGCCATGAAAAATTCTTGAAGGTTTTCGGGTTAAGATATTGCTTTTCAGTTTTCAACCATGAAAAATAGGCCGCAGCTCCCAAGGAAGCTCTCTATGACAACATGATTGATGGAAACGCTGCTAATTTCTCTTTCCTCCTTTTAGCGGCGCATGTGGGAGGGCGCTTTGATGTTTGCGAGGCCATAGAATGGTAAAAGAGAAAGCCAGCATTTCATTTTAAAGGGCTCCAAATCCAAAGCCACATACGTACGTATCATTATGTACGTACACGTACTGGACCGGATTTTGCGTAGCTGCGCTTGAAAAGAGAAAAGCTTGTAAAGCTTTCAGTAGCAAAAGCAATAGTACTATGCCCGTTCTTATTTCGCTCTGAAATGTGGCTTAAAGCTTGCTGCTATCACGATGCGCAGTCCGTGTATGTCCGTGAATTAGCGTGAACTAAATAACAAATATCCTAGCGAACGGCGTTTTAACTATGAAAATATCACAACGACCTTCAAAAGTTGTACAAGGGATATGTAGTATCGCTTCTGCTTGCTTTATGCATTGGCACACACTACTGTGGTTTTGAAAAGCGATATTTTGTTCAGGCTAGATTTTTGAGACGCGCTGTCGTGTTTATGGGCGGTTACTGGATTTTCTCTGTTCCTCTTGCTTTCAATTTCGTTAACGCGAGATTGGAATCGGCTTTTTGGTGAATAAACATCAAGCCTGCCATTGGCAAGCTTCATCGCTATATTTTCTCGCTTCATTTGCCAAACGTCGTATGTAGTAGTCATTGCTTCGACATTTCAATTTTCGTAGAAGGAAAAATGTCGATATTTTCCTTTTCCTGGAAATTTTTCCAACTGATTGATTTGGAATTTTATTTGAACACTGAACGCATGAGGAAAGGACGAGAACGAGATAGAAAACTATTTTTACCAACGCCCAAAAATTTTTTAGTGCATCCTTTGTTCTTTTTTCTCGATTTTATAAATTATTTCTTTCCTCTTGCCTGCCTACGTACTACGGTACTGTAGTACGTACAGGATGCACTCATCGCTCATCTACTTACACGTACATAACGTACTTACCTACATTTTCATTTCACTTGTTCCCATTCTGGTGCCCCTAGCCCTATTATTGAGGACAAACCCCTTTGTCCTTGCTTCCTTTCGGAGGGACACTTTTTATTCTGGGAAAAGGCAAACACAGCAGGTGCCACTCGCCAAGCCAAGCCTGTCAATATTTTATTTTTGCGACATTTTCAACAGATGGCTCGCAAAATAAACTTTGCTATGTACTCATTTTCCAGCATGATACCTATACTATACCTACTCAGTCGCTTCGCAACACAATTCATTTTATCGCGAACTTTGTGGTGTTTCCAATTATTCTACACTCTCTTACTTTTTGCTTATTCCCAAACGCACTCTTCGGGCGCTTTTCTTACCGGTTGTTACACATTTAGCTGTTAGCAGCTGTTTCACAGATAATTAATGGTCAATCGTAGGCAAGCTGGCGTTTGTACTTCTAAGTTCATATTTTACAAAGGAAACAGCTGTCTTTTGCAGGAAGGCATTCATTCACCTCATTTGAGAAGAAAATTTCCGACCAGGAATTGCTGACAAATAACAAGGAACTTTTTTTTCTTAAAAACAGCCTCAACCGGTGGCAATCAGCTTGCTATGACGTGGCTGGCTACTGTACAGCTTTGTTGAAAATTGAAAATATGTTTCCAACTGCGCTTATCGGCGTCTTAACGAACTCGAATCGTCAAACCCAAGATCACACCGGACCTGGGGCTCAAAATTCAGCTATAGATTCGACGAACAACGACGAAAACCACTACTATGGAAATCAGAACTCCATTGAATCCGGTTCAAACACTGAGTCAAATCTACCGCCAACCAACTCCAGCACAGTTTTAAACTCAACCTCTGCTAACACCGACACAGCAGCTGGAAATTCAGCAACTATCGTGGTTTACCCAACCATGCAATACGCCAAGGAGCAACCTGCTTCCTCTGGCGGAAATGATCAGTTGCCGACTGAGAAAGCTACGGACAATTCCGCGCGTGATTTATGCATGCACCATGCATCTTCCACTGCTGGCGCGGCGACTACTAGTAGTGCTCCGACAACCGCCACGGAAGGAGTTCGATTTCAGCAATCTTCACCCCCTGGTTACTTGCCGGATCAGGAAGGAAAGGCAGCTGGTGAAAATGAAGAAAAAACCCGGCCCACAACGGTACAGCGCTGTCACAGTGCCCAGTCCTGTCACTCTACGGCGTCCAGCATTCAGTCGTCCGTGGGCACGGACATTTGCCGCATTTGTCACTGCGAAAGCTCGTCGGAATGCCCGCTGATTACGCCGTGCTATTGCGCCGGATCTCTGAAGTTTGTGCACCAGAAGTGCCTGCAACAATGGATCAAAAGCTCGCAGACCCGAAGCTGCGAAGTGTGCAGATACAACTTCAAAATGCAGACGAAGTTGAAGCCTTTCACAAAGGTTCGATAAGTTGCTCCTAACAATTTTTTATAAACCCTGGTTTAGGTTAAGTTAAGTGTACTGTAATCGGTACTTCGGACCACGCAACAACCCCAGATAATAATCTTTTATCGTTTGGTTTGAGAAGGCGCATAAAGCTAAGGTGAAAGTGGACTTCTGATAGCGCTTTCTTTTGTCGGAAAGATGCGCAGATTCGCTCTGCTAATCGAAAATATAAAAGTTGCGGCCGTCCGAATTTTCCTTGGCCAGCTTAATTACTTTATTCGCATTTTACTGCCTCCATGTTATCGTCCCAATATAACGCCATCAATTATTTTTTTAGTGGGAAAAGCTCGATATCAGTTTGGTAGAACGGCGAAAGATTCTCTGCTCCGTCACCTTTCACGTGATTGCCATCACTTGTGTCGTGTGGTCGCTGTACGTGCTCATCGATAAAACTGCTGAGGAAGTGGCGGATGGGAAAATGGAATGGCAGTTCTGGACCAAACTCGTGGTGGTGGCCATTGGATTCACTGGTGGCCTGGTCTTCATGTACGTTCAGTGCAAAATGTAAGTAGTGAATCAGTCATGGGTCTATTTGCAAACGTTATTGGTCTGGGTGTATCAGTCACAGACGGCTAAGAGTAATGCTGCGTTCACCAGACGTCCGTAAATCCGTACGTCCGTTCCGTCCGTTGGCGTCAACCCGTAACGTGTCCCTTCGTCCGTCAACCCAACCCCACGTCAACCGTATATCGGTTGACGGGCGCACGGAACGGACGTACGGATTTACGGACGTCTGGTGAATGCGGCATGAGAAACAACAAAAGGAGAAGAAAGCACCCATTCTTTTAGGGCACTGGCAGTGTCCAATCTTTTATATCGGTAATGAGTGGGTGGTCCGATTTCTAACCTACTGTCATCTTTTTCAGGTACTTGCAATTATTCCAGCGCTGGCGCAGCTTCAACAAAGTGATCTACGTGCAAAATTGCCCAGAAATGGCCGAGAAAACAGTGGTGCCAACCCAAAAACCTTCGTCTGCTTCTGCCAAGAAGGGCAAAGGTCCACAGGTTTCCCCGCACGTGGTCATAGAAATGAAGCCAAATAGACGGAGCGTGACTGTAACTTCTTCTGCATCCAGCGGTCATCATCCTAGGTGATGTATCAGCGTGATTTAGGACGGCAATTTGTGTGCTTTTTGTGACAAGTCGGTACTGTAGGCGTGTTTTGCTGAGCTAGAATCTTCTTTGACTCTTGCTTTTGCTCACAAATTGTGTAGTGCTGGATTATGACATGAGAAATGCGAGTGGATTCAAGGCTTTAGAGGTGTTTTGTAATATTGTGCTTATTCGTAGATCTGCTTGCTACCATTATCTATCTACCATGTTGATCTACATTCTGGCAATGAAGTAAAGCAACAAAGTGAAATAATAACAACAGACGAGTTGCTACGAAGCAAAACCAAGTCGAACAGAATATTTTATGGACACTTTTTCTTGCAGTATTTGCAAAACTTGATATATTTTATAAAGTAATCTTTATGTACGGTAAAAATAACTGCAGCTCACATGGCGCGTATGTGAAAAAAGAAAAGTGAGAAAGAAAAAAAAGAAGCAGAAAAGAAAAGCAAAAGAGAAGAGATTGACTGGATGGAAAAATTTTCGAAGTAGAATCAGAAAACCAGGAAGCTCATTCAAACAAAGAACAAGTTTTCTTACCTTCCTTCTGACGTGGAATGGCTCACTATCGTCCTCGCACCAAAAAAGCTTTTGCCTCAATTTCCATCAGCAAGAAACAAGATCAAGGCTCTCTGCGGAAGGTTGTGCAGGACTGGCAAGCGGCAGTCTTGTGGAAGGAAACGGCGGACATTTGCCAAAACGAAGAAGGCGAGCACATTGAAGAAAGGGTTGATGCAATTGTGAAGAGTGGCGTGACTGTTCGAATGGTCGAAAAGCTGAACTTGGGCGATTACAGATAGTCTGTTAGCTGGAAGGTCACAGCGTTGTCATTTTCTTCGTGCAATCTGCATTTTTCGTGAAGTGTGTGTAATATTGTAGCCTACCCTATTGACAACTGGCGCTAAGACTTTTGGGTGGTCGTGAAGTTAATGCAAAGGCATGAACAAACCATGGATGTGCCAAGCGCATTTTCTTCCCAGTGTGAATCAGCCATAAGAATGCAGATGGCACGACGAATATGACAAACTTGCTCTAGTTTAGCCACTTGGTTAGAGTTTGCTATAGAACTCAAGTCGTGTTGCGTAAAATAGATTCACAAATACGGATTTCTGTCCATGCTTCGTGTACTCCTACTTTGCAGAAGTACATGCAAAGTACGCAGAGAACGACTTGATTTGAGTCCCATAGCGAACACTCTGGCCAGAGAAAGTTTTCTATGAAACTCAAGTCGTCCTGCGAAGTTTGCATGTACTTCTGCTAAAGAGGAGTACATGAAGCATGGACAGAAATCTGCATCTGTGAATCTATTTTACGCAAGGCGCCTTGAGTCCCATAGCGAACTCTCTCTGGCCAGACTATTACATTCCAGCTAACAGACTGGTACTGGTGCGCGAACTCAAAAAGAAGCAAAGGAGAGAGCAAAGAAGAAAAATGCGAAGAGTGGAGGAGAAATTGAGGTCGCTGGAAAAGACCCACCCCCCTTCTCCTGAGCAAGAATGGATAACTGACCAAGAAGAAGAAGATTGTGACTCCACGGATGAAGAGGAAGATCAAAAACAAGAAATCCTTGCTCTGCAAAAGAACAAAACTGAAGCCAGCAAATGGAGCTCTACAGTCTGTTAGCTGGAAGGTTAAAGGGGACGTTGTCAATTTCGTCCAGATATGGGCCTGGGGATGAGGGGTATATTGAACGCACCTTACCCCATAGGTTTCCATAACTCCATGCTACCCCCAGATTTGTAAAACTTCATTCAAGCCCCAAAATTTACAAATTTGGGTTGTCCTTGGAGGCTCGTAGGAAAATATTTTGAGCTGTACGCAAGCAACAGCCCTCCTCCAAATTCTCACTCCTTTCCCCACTCCGAACCCCGTGCCCATGTCTTTCCAGCTAATGGACTGGGTATGATCAAAATGGAATACGCAGCGATATGCCAACGCGAAATGGAGGCATTGGAAACAAAAATGCTTACTGCGAAACCGATGATTAGAACCATCGCCAAAAAGTTGGAGGAAACGGATGATCGAGAGTGGATAACTGACCAAGAAGGCGACAATGAGGAAGAAGCCACAAACAATAGAAGAGGCTGCAAGAAGATCAAGGATGACTATGTGACTCGCTTCAAGAAGAACAGGGACGACTGGCTGGCTAAACTGAGAGTCCAGAGGCATTGGCTGTGTATCAACGATTGAAGAAGGAATCTGAAGAACGCTTATCGGAGCAAGACGAATACAAACGAGACCCCGAAGAGGAGAGAATCGATAGAGAAATCGAAGAGTTTTGGGAGAGTTACAGTCCATTAGCTAGCTAGCTGGAAAGGTGGTGACCAGGGTAATTTTTTGTGCACCAAGTCTCAAAATGTTCCCAATGCGTTTCAGCATGAACATTTGAGAATAAACGAGATGTGCACAGTTGTGGTGAAGTGTGTGCAGTAGTCCTTTGAAAATGAAATACGGCGGATATTAGATAGTATTTACGTCATTTTTAGTTTTGCGTAGTGTGCTGACTGCATGGCGATAGCGATAGCCTGGCCTCGAAAAGCGGGAAAGAGAAATATAGGGTTCGGACGGGTCCTTTAAATCCTTTAAGTGCTTTAAAAGTGCTTTGTTTTTGTCGAGGTGCTTTAAGTCCTTTAAAAGTCCTTTATTTGCATGTCGGTCCTTTATAAATTTTTTTGGAGTGAAGTTTTAGGGCACTATTGGCTCAAATTTGCAAAAAAATTTCTGCTCGCTTCGCTCGCAGACCACAATTTCTCCCAATCATATATTATTTTGAGTGAATTTCATTTCCAACAGTATTCCTGGTGTAACCCCATGTATTGCAGGGTACCTTAAGCTTGCCTGCGTTGTATGTAAAGTGGTCATAAGCTAGATAGATGCAGCCATTTAGCTAAGCTGATTAGCTAGGATTAGCTAATCATCATCAGGGTGCTCATGTATTCAGGAAATGCTCGAGATGCTCAGTTTGTACTCGAATTTATTTGATACTCGAAATGAAATGATACCCAGACGTGGGCACGGTTTTGAGGGTGGGGGTCTGTCAGTGGGGGTATGCAGGAGGTCAAAAGTGGGGGGGTGTTGCGTACCCCCACCCAAAAAAATTTTTTTGGCCACGTACCCCCAGATTTTTTACGTACCCCCAGGAAAAAAACCTCACGTACCCCCAGCATATTTACGTACCCCCAACTGTAAATGATATGCTACATAACCCCACAAAGTCTATACAATAGGCCTACCTATCCCCAGAAGAAATGAGCACTATTTTTTTGCACACAGTGCGACAGTCTTATTATTGTGCACCTTGTAATATTTATACAAAATGCAGTGGTGGGCTGATAAGAGTGGTATGTACAAATAAGTATGTGTTCGAATTGAATTTCCACTTTTGAATACTTTAGCAACTTGTCTAGAATGATAGGGATAAACCATTATAAAACTATTCACTACATTATGCAACTACAAACAACAATTCTTGAGAATGCATGCACTTTGTGGAGTGTGCAAAAAGTCTGAGCATGGATGTAAGGGGGTCGTCATTAATTACGTTACGCTTTCTGGCCCGATTTTTATCCCCCCTACCCTATGCGTTACGCTTCCGTTACGTTTTTGATTCGACCCCCCCTACCCTTGTATATTTGCGTAACGTAATAAAAATTCCCCTCAAAAATGAATGCACGGTGGTGCTCTATGATGGCAGGCTACTAATTTTACTTGCATTTATAGACTTATGTACATGGAAGGATGTCAGTCAAGAGGTGAACAACAGTAGCAAACAAATCAACTCAAAAGTCATGCACTGTACATACATATCACGCCAATAGTTAGGTAAAAATTTTATTACGTTACGCAGCCGTCCGTGACCCCCCCCCCCTATGTTCACCGTTACGCTTCCGTTACATTTGGGTCTGACCCCCCCTACCCTTGGTCAGAGCGTAACGTAATTTGTGGACACCCCCTAAGCCAGAGGAAAAAAGGGTGGGGGTACGTGTCCTGGCAGACAAACTGCTGATTTCAAGTTTGGGGTTACGCGGTGGGGATACGTAGTGCTGTTTTTTTTCTGCGGGTACGCGGGGGTATGTTGCTTTTCATTTTTCCTGGGGGTACGGGTGGGGGTATGGAGAGGTAGGGGTGGGGGTGCGTTCAACATACCCCCCCTCACCCCCAGGCCCACGTCTGGATACCGTACTCAAATTTTATACTTTTGGGTTAATAAAAAGTCGAATTTGCAAAAAAACTTCTGCTCGCTTCACTCGCAAATAAAAAACATGATCTCTTGTTTCAATTTTCCTGTTCGCGTTGCGTGATATGCACCAGAGGTGCTGAATGCCTGCAATAAACTGTTCATGTATGGTAATGGACTGCCTTATTCTGGTACTTTATTTTTATTTTGGGTCCTTTATATTTTTTTGGTCCTTCCCGTCCGAACCCTGGAAATAGGACCGAACGGGAATCGAACCCGATACCCTCGGTACGTAAAAACAGTTTCACTTTCAAAGGGTTATTTATTCGCCAGTTGCGCTGAAAGTTTCTGGGTTTTCGCGAGCTGCCACAGTTCTGTTTTACACTAATTTTCAGTGAAATCTTTGATCGGGTGCTGGCGAGGTCACCGATCTGAAAATCAGTCTACATTCAGGGGGTCAGCTCGCAACCATCCAGAATCTTCAGCTCAACTGGTGAATAGGTGCTTCAACCTAATGACCTTCCAGCGCTACGTAGCTAACGGACTGTTGAATGGCAGTGACGAGAGGCCGAGATTGATGGATCTGGTACGAGACAAAATGCTACAAGAAGGATGGGTGGTGTGTGATGGCGATAATATGGAAGAAGTGGCAGCGGGTAGGAGTGACCCCGCGTTACCCTACTGTTCGATGTTGCTTGTGGTTTTATGCGTTCTTGCTGCGGTGTTTGTGCTGTACTACCTTTACATGTGATGACAGTTTGCGTTCTCTTTTATGCTCAAACATCAAGGTAGACGCGATAGCGGAACCTCGAGAGGCTCACGAACGAGTCCGCCGCGTCCCACCTTACTTAGTCATGTGTAAATAGGAGTGACAGAAATAAAAACACACATTTGCTCATAACTCCCGAGCCAAGAGGAGGATTGAGCTGAAATTTTGCATGAAGATTCCCCCTATGGGTATGTATCTACTTGCAAAATTTCAGCTCGATAGGCCTACTGGTTAGGGCGCTACGGGCGAAAACCTATTTTTGAAAGATGAGGACAGCTTATGTACTGAAAATTTGTGACCTCCATAACTTTTCAACGAGTCGAGGGATCGAACTCGGTTTTTTTTAAAAGATGGGAAATGTAAAGATCTTGGCAAAGTGGTCCGAGCACTTTTTGCGTTTAGGCCTCTGACACCCTTAAAATTGCGATTTTGTGGTAAAAATAGTTGCAAAGTTACCAAGCATACTCCTCCCTGGATTTTTTTCAGATCTGACTGGTAAGTATACCAAAAGATAGATCTCACTCTACTCTCGATGAGACTTTTTTTAGATTTTTAAAATTCGCTTTGGTTCTCGAGTTATGAGCTGTCAAAGTTGGCTGTTTTTGTTTGGCTTTAGCAATACTTAAGGACGCGACAGACAGGTGAAAAGAATGCCTTCTGCATTGTTGAGGTCACATATAGCATACCATTCGATTCGTCCTCAAAAGATCTATCGATTGCTGGCCACTGCGACATGCTTATGCCTGATTCACACAGTAAAAAATGCATTCACATAGATGAAAGTCGCAAAAAAGTGCTATTTTTTTCCAAAGTTGAGGACTTATAGGCTTGTGACATACCATTAGATTCGTCTAAGCAAGATCTATCGATTGGAAACAATTTCTACATGCTCGTTTCCAATATGCCTGATTCACATAGTTTTTAGTTATTCATGTAACATACATAATTATAAAAGAAAACAAAAATTAGCTAAATGTAGGCATATGGGATACCATTCGATTCATCTTCAAAAGATCTATCGATTGCTGCCCACTGCGACTTGCTCATGCCTGATTCACATAGTAAAAAATGCATTCACATTGATCGTAAGTCGCAAAAAGGTGTTAAATTCTTCAGTTTGGAGATTTGTAGGCATGTGACATACCATTCAATTCGTTTTTGCAAGATCTATCAGTTTGGAATAATTTCTACATGCTTCTACCCAATATGCCTGATTCACATAGTTCTAATGTATTCACATAGGCACAAAATAAAACAAAAATTGGCTAAATGTAGTCACGTGATATACCATTCAATTCATCTTGACAAGGTCTACCTATTTCTTGCATTTCTTACTAACCACCTCCTCGCTCATACCTGATTCACATAGTCTAATCAAATTCACATAGGCTCAATTCCACTCAAAAACAAAGAAACGTCCTGTGTAAATTATAATGTATCTTGAAGTTCCACTAGCGCATCTTGTCAACTCGAGCTCGGTTTATTTTTAAAGAATTGCATTGCATGTGTTATGCACATTCACATACTCAATCTCCTCTCAAAAACATAAAAAATGTTCCATGTAATGTATGATGTATCTCGAGGTTCCACTAGCACATCTCATCAACTCGAGCTCGGTTTTTCAAAGATTTGTATGTATTTGTAATGCACATTCACATAAGGCTCAATTCCTCTCAAAAACATAAAAATGTCCCATGTAGGTACATATATCCCCTAATTTATGTATATAATGTATCTCGAGGTTCCGTTAGCACATCTCGTCAACTCGAGCTCAGTTTTTAAAAGATTTGTATGCATGTGTTAAAACAAAATGTATCGATTGGGAACAATTTTGACATGCTTGTATCCTATATGCTTCTCACATTTCAAGTAGACGTGGCAGGAACCAGTGGAGAAGTGCTCCTAAGGAGCACGAAGGAAGTGAGCGAGAGGCTCACTAGCCTGCAGATGCTTATGGGGTTGACGGCGCAGAAACCAGAAGGTTCCAACCACCCATCACTGCCGAAACTTGCTACCCCTCCAAGTTGACAGCCTCTCGCACAATCTGCTGCTGTCTGACTGGTGCGGGCATACTTTTGCCCATTCCTAATCATGGCAAACAAAACTCTTCAATGACCTTTGTTGCCTCTCGCCTGCTTCTGTATGCCTGATCATATGCAAAACGCTGGATCCAAACCATAATATTTGGTCATCTTAACTAGGTAATTATATGTATGTAAACATGTACATGCTGGTACATAATATGTTGCAACAAAAAACCTTGAGCATTAGTTCAAAGACAAAAAATGTGATGTTTCCTCAAGAGTAGAACATACATACTTAGATACCTGTAAAGATTTCATGTCATATAGCTGATAGCTGTTAATCCTGAACAACAGCAAGTGATAACTTCAGCTGAAACTTGATTCCAAAGCCGATATTTTGAATCGAGAAGATCGAACCCTGGTGGACCTCTCGCCTTCTATTTGGCAAGAAACATGTGAAACGGCTGGTCACATTGGAGGCCATTATTGAATGGGTACGTACTACATGCGAATGCACATGCGAGAAAGAATAAACATATGTACAATGCATATGCACATACTTATTCATAACGCTGCATGGATCAGGCATACAGAAGCAGGCGAGAGGCAACAAAGGTCATTGAAGAGTTTTGTTTGCCATGATTAGGAATGGGCAAAAGTATGCCCGCACCAGTCAGACAGCAGCAGATTGTGCGAGAGGCTGTCAACTTGGAGGGGTAGCAAGTTTCGGCAGTGATGGGTGGTTGGAACCTTCTGGTTTCTGCGCCGTCAACCCCATAAGCATCTGCAGGCTAGTGAGCCTCTCGCTCACTTCCTTCGTGCTCCTTAGGAGCACTTCTCCACTGGTACTCTATTTTTTTGATATCTCTTTGGTTGGTTTGTTCTGATATTGACGGTTTTGAAGATGGAAATAAAAATTTTACAGTAAAATGACAAGGTTGGTTGTGGTTGGAATATGGGATGAGAAGTGCATGGTTGGGTGGCTTGTCTGTCCATTCATTACTATCTTACACGTACATGCTTAGCTTGGGTTACGTATACATCGGGTATGTGCTTACAAACCAAACGGATTGAAGGCTCATTCACATCGGAGACTTACGCTTGGGTTGTACGTTCGACGCGCACATACAAAGTCATGGTTTCCAAGCGCACTTCGCTCCATTGTGAACGAGCCTTGATCCAGGGAGAGAAGCTTCTGTGCCTTTTCCCGTGCTGCGAAGAATAGAAACTCATTCACCACAGACTATTCTCTTCCCCATGTACAGTTAGGTTCTCAAAGTCATTGTCCAAGCTTCAAATTGGATCAAATTTGATCAAAGTGCTCAAAGTTCCAAGTGACGCTCCAATTGGATCAAAGTTAGTCCAAGTCCTTCAAAGTTGACCTTTCGCCTCTTGTTTTCTTTCTCGCTAACCCACGCCAGCCTGATTAGAAGCCAGCATGGCAATGCACTGCGCATATGTGAGGTACCTATCAGATTTCTCTATAGGAGGGAAGTAATGCTTTACTCTATAGTCACTACAGTATGTAGGTAGGTACATAATGGGAAAGAAAAACCTGGAGATGGGAGGGCGAGGTGAAACAGAAGACAGCTGCCAAAAGAAAGTTTTCTCACACAGGGAAAGGGCCGCAGGCTAAATATGAGCTGTCTTATATTACGCGAAAGAAGGGATGCGAGTGCGAGGCGAAGCCCCCTTCTAATTACATAAGTCCAGATTAGAGGAGTGGAAAAGGGACGCCAGAAGGCGAGAAACAGTAAACAAAAGGTCCAAGTTCTTCCAAGCATTTCAAAGTTGCTCCAAGTTGACCTTTCCAAGCATCTCCAAGTGACGCTTTTACTTGGAAATTCTCTTTCAAAGCACTGCCCAAGTGCTCCAAGTTCCTGTGCTAAAGAATAGCCAGGCTTTGACTTACTTGGATCAAATTTGAAGCTTGGACAATGACATTGAGAACTGGACTGTACGTACTGTATGTACGTAACGTACGTACAGTACTATTCCGCGAGATTACTGCCATTTCTACGCAGCACAGGCAAATTCCATCCAACTCTCTCTGGATGGACAATAAGCGTCTTTCAGGTTTGATCGCGTTCCTACTTTGCAACCGAAGAAGCCATTACCAAGTGATTCAAAAGCGTGGAGTGAAGTGGAGATCCCATTGGTTACGTTTGAACAAATCGGCATGCCATATCGCGGACGACAACAGTTGAGAAGGAGGAATAATAGGAGGAAAAGGCGAAGTCGTCATGTGGAAGAAATCGACGCAGAAGAAGCAGAAGTGGTACTGACTCTGCTGCTGCTTCAGCTACTTTGTGAATGTGATGCCTGCGCGGATGGTAGGAATGGCCCCGGTTTACCCTATCGTTCGATGGTCCTGGCGGTCTTATGCATTCTTGCTGCCATGTGCGCGATGTACTTCACTTCAACCTTTGATGCATAATGATGATGATGCTGGCTAGTTCTTGTTGCGTTTGCGTCTGCTCTTTATCAAGAGCTGATAAAGTTCGAATATGTATTCCCTGGTTTACCCTATCGTTCGATGGTCCTGGCGGTGTTATGCATTCTTGCTGCCATATGCGCGATGTGTTGCCTGTTGCCTTTGGGTCTGCTCTTTATCAAGAGCTGATAAAGTTCGAATATGTAAATACTTAGTTATTGTGTTGCCATTTCCAACATTATTTAGTAAGAGTTTGCCTTTTCTTTGGTTTGATGTTATGTTGACTTTGAGCAGTATGGATATGAAATAGTAAAGTTTTCACATCGTCTCTAAGCGAATTAATGGCTTCAAAATTATGAGTTTTCGAGGCTCCATACTTTGACCTAATAATATGTGCAGTTCAATTTTTTTATCCTAAAGGATTCATGTTTTCAGGTGCTTGGTACTCGATTCGCCACTACTGCTGACCTCGACACAAGACGAATCAACCGGCAATGCTTCGGTTCTTGGCCAAGAACTGCGTTCGAAGCAAGTTCTTGAAGCTGGATAAGCGTGGGTGGTTTAGAATCAGAATTTTCTCTCAACCTATGATCGGCGTGCAACCTGTATCCAGACATGAATCCAGATTGTTGAAGAATGTAAACAGGATGTGGATGAATCTGATGATGGCTGCTGGCACTGAATACGGTACGTGGATGCTACAGCGTCCGTTAAACTGGAAAATGCTCCAATTGGCGCCGTCGCGCACTACATACGATACACATTTGGGGGGGGGGGGGGGGGGGTATGCCCAGTCGAGAAGGAAAATTTGCCGAATGTGCCAGGGAATCGAACCCTGGACCTCTCGAGTTCCAGCCGAGCGCCTTAACCATTTGACTGCACACTCGGATGACCTCAGTCACACAATTTCCCCTTTTGATCATGACAGCTAGCCGGTTTTCCTACAGCTAGCCAGACAGCTAGCCAGACCAAGAAATTTTGGGGTGGAAAAGCATAAAGCAGTTGTTCATTCTTGGTCGTTTAATGCCGCCCCAAACTGGTGAAAGTTAGGGCATGTGGTGTGGACCGGGGCGGAATTGTAATACGTCTCAATTGTGTACTTAGGCATATGTACATTACCCCCACCCTTGATGCGTCTTTCATGGAGTCTGGGTACTAGGGTACGCTATGGAACTCAAGTCGTTTTACGTAAGAACAGAAAGAGAAGTGCGGATTGCTGTTTATGCTGAGGATTACTGTTCATGCTTCACGTACTCTTATTCTGTAGGAGTACGTGCAAACTACGCGAAACGACTTGACTGCAATCAAGGGACACAGGGGGTGATTGTGGCTATGCTGCATTTTGAGGGGGTTAACCCCTCCATAATCTCAGATGGCGGCAGCCACCCTACGGCTATGGGGGCCGCATAAGGGGTGTATGCGGCCAGGCGGCCGTCTGAGATTATGGAGGGGGTTAACCCTGCCGTGGCCGCTGTGGTGGCTGCGGCCAGCTTCGATTATGGAGGGGGCTAATAGCGCTTGCATGTAGCGCAGACTGTGACAATCTCTTGGCTCCTTTCCAGGCTAACGGATTTTGTTTACTGCACGATAAACTGGTGTTGGACATGCCGTTGAGAGAAGGGCAACAACTGCGGCATTTCGGTGACCCCACCGGGCGAATATTGAAGGAGTACTTGGTTCAGGAAGTGAAGAAAAGATTGATGAAAGGGGCTGCGGGGAAGAATATCAGCAAGATTAGAAAGGCAAGGATTGAGGAGAAGAGGAAGACTATGAGACTGACCAGGAGAGGAAGATGGACGACCAGGGGAACCGCAGCAAGGATGGGGCCAGAACGTTGGAGGAGAATTAGCTTCATTCTGTTGTCCATGCATTCAGTCTTGTGTTGAAAAGATCTTGTGAATATTCACCTTGCTCCATAAGAGCAGAGTTGTCATTTCGACCTCCCGGCCGAATTGAGCTGCAGTTATCTATCACACACTCGCAAAGCACGCCAAGCCATTTTTTGCGGAAAAACGCCGAATTTTGAGCTGTAGTTATCATTTATGTGTGATAACTACAGCTCAAATTATCGGCGGAGAGGTCAAACCATAACTGCTCTTATGGAGCAAGGCGAATACCGACACCGAGAGTGTGAGGCATGGAGTAAAGTATCCACGAGTTGCGTTTGTTAGAGAGGCCTGCAAGATCGGTTGTTTTTCTTTTCGGATCTGCCCCGATTAGGTTGTAATTTTTTTGAATAGCCTCAGCTTGTGGACATGCCAAAGTCACGTGTTCACCCAGGCTGCTCCCATCAAGTGCTGTAAACGCCCCGGCGAATAACGCGAACGCCACCATGCGCCGCCTAATAACGCAACGCGTGGATAAAAGGTATGGTAGTATGAATGAATGATGCCGCTTTCGCCATACGTCCGTAACGTATCTAGGAGTACATGGTTGTTTGCGGTGTGCCCTGTATTCCTAGTTTCGTCGGACATACGGTCATATGCCATATGTCGGACATATGGAGAACGCGGCATGAGCATGTCGTGAAATAAGATTGGATCGGGTAATTTCTGAAACTTCAGGGGGTTGGGCTGTTCTATAAGTTCGTTTTTAGAGGCAACGAAAAGTATTTGCTATGCTAAAGTTGATTTGACCCTCTCTTTTATCCGTTTTTGTTATCATTTTGTGTCTTGTTCTTGTCTATTAGGTGGATTGTCGGAATAAAATCTTGAAAGTTTCGTTGGAAAATATTTTTTGGGGAAAGCGCGCAGTAGTCGCTCGACCTGCGATATTTTTTCAGTGCTCTTTTCTATCGGTGTCGGTGCTTACGCAGTGGGCCTTTTACAGGAACAACGCAAGGTTAGAGGATAGGATCATAGGAAACACAACAACAAACAACCTTGGTTGGTGTTGAAGAAGACAAGAAGTGGCAAGCAGAAGATCAAAGAAAAGTTTGGAGTCTTCTTGAAACTTCCCCGTATTTCATCATAATGGGTAAAGCATTTGCATGACCAGCGCAATTCACATTGCAATGGTTCACAAGCTCGGGGAATCGCATTATTTGCCAGTAAAACTGGTGCAGCGAACTGAACCGTTGGTTGGTTGTGAATCAGCCTGGTTTTTCTTTTCTGAGTACTGTGGTCTGGCCACTAGGGGTTCGCTATGGAACTCAAGTCGTATTGCGTAAATAGAAAGACATGCGGATTTATTTTCATGCTTTGTGTGCTTCTATTATGCAGAAGTACATGCAAACTACGCAAGACGACTTGAGTTCTATAGCGAACTCTCTCTGGCCGACTATTTAGCAACTGTAGCAGCAGCCATTATGTACTTTGCGTGGCCGTAAGGTCAACCCTTTTCTTTTCAAATCTGCTCCAACCCTTTGCGTCTCTCTCTATGAACCAGTTGCGCTAAGAAATTATGGTGGTCGCGAGCCCTACTCTTCCATGCGTTTTTTATCGGTAAGTAAAGTGGGAAGGGTTAAATGCACTGACATAAGTGTAAGATCAGAGAGGTCAGCTCGCTTCCACCCATAATTCTTAGCGCAACTGGTCCAAGCCAAGCCAGTCGAAATATCAAAGTCACGAGTTTACTTGGGAGGGAATATGATTTTTCTCCTCACTATGCTGTGAGAGCAGCCCGGGTATACTCGTGACTTTGATGTTTCGACTGACGTGTAAGACTGGAAGGATTGGAGCCGACTTGTGGAAAGATAGACAGACCCATGCCGCGTTCACCAGACGTCCGTACATCTGATGAACGCGGCATCACTCGCCCAACGTACGCCAAGTGCATGCCTCTGATGTGAATGATGGGTCAAAAAGAAAAACTTTTGGTTTTTGGATATGGATTTTGCAGCAGCAGGATTTTGTTCTTTCAGGGAAACCCAAAGGCATCCGCACTGCTCGAAAGCACAAGATCGATCGGCAGAAAAATCGCTGGCACGACAAAGACTACAAGAAAGCGCATCATTCGACTCGGTGGAAGTCTAATCCGTTCGCTGGAGCCTCGCACGCAAAAGGAATCGTCCTGGAGAAAGTGTATGTACCTATTACTAAGAATCAATAATTCTGCTTTGAGGAAGAATGGATTCGACGTAGTATAAACGAAAAGCCTATCCGTAAGCAGAATTATAATGTTTTGGTATGACTGCTGTGTTGCTTTATTCAAGACGCAAAAGGAATCGTCCTGGAGAAAGTATTACTAAGAAAGAATCAATAATTCTGCTTTGGAGAACAATGGATTATACGTAGTGTAAACGGAAAGCCTCTCCGTTAGCAGAATTATTGATTTTTGGTTCATGGCTGTTGACTTGCTGCTTTTTACACCATACCATTTTTGCAGCTCTTTGCCCGTGTTGTGCAAAATAGAAATTTGTTTATCGATTTTTTCTCCGCGTTGCGTGTGCGCAGCACGGACTAAGGCCCAAACTCTCGCTCGACGTGCTATAGTGGGTCCAAAGAGAGAAATGAGCTTTAGTCTGACGTCTGACCAGTAAGAGTTGGCTTTGGCATTCAATGGTAAAATAGATTCAATCATACATGCGGATTTTTGTCCGTGCTTCGTGTCCTCTTATGAAGCAGAAGTACATGCAAACTACGCAGTACGACTTAAGTCCCATAGCCAACTCTCTGGCCAGACTATAATAGGCTGCATCTTCTCACGGCTGATGGCCTAACTAGTGGCCTGCGCGTGCCGCAGTGACCGATGGGTAGCGGGTTCGATTACCGTTCGGTCCAATTTTTCATCCTTTGGGCTCGGTATCGTAATGCCTCGTTCACCAGACATCCGTAAATCAGTACGTCCGTCCATCAACCCGTATGTATACGGTTGACGAACGGACGTATGGATTTACGGACGTCTGGTGAACGAGGCATAAAACGTTGCTTTACTATTCGTTGTTGTTTGTTTCAGAGGCGTGGAAGCCAAACAGCCCAATTCCGCTATTCGCAAGTGCGTGCGTGTGCAGTTGATCAAGAATGGAAAGAAGATCACCGCTTTCGTCCCTCGCGACGGATGCCTCAATTTTATCGAGGTATTTATGCTTGAAGCAAGGTGATCTGGGATAAAGTATAGTCTGGCTAATAGCAGTTGGCACTTGGACTCAAGGCGCGTTGCGTAAAATAGATTTGGAAATGCGGATTTCTGTCCACGCTTCGTGTACTCCTATTTAGCAGAAGTACATGCAAACTACGCAACTCGCCTTGAGTCCAAGTGCCAACTGCTATTGGCCAGACTATAGGACAGGAGAAATATCCGGATAACAACAACAGAAACAGAACTTGTCCGACTTTGCCCCACATTACCATTTTCACAAAATGAATGACTATTCAGACGTACTGGAGCCGTAGATCACGATTACAAGACGTTTACAATAGGTTGAATATCTCGAAACATCAATTTCACAGGTTTGTTTACCTCCGTCCCGGCCGTCCGCTACTTAGCTTGTTGAATTGGTTTCTCCTTGAGACATCAACTTCACGAGTTTTACCTTTCTACAGTACATGCCGTGTTTCTTGTGCACAGGAAAATGACGAGGTTCTGATCGCGGGTTTCGGCCGAAAAGGACACGCGGTGGGCGATATTCCTGGTGTCCGATTCAAGGTGGTCAAAGTGGCCAACGTGAGTCTGCAAGCGCTCTACAGCGGCAAGAAAGAGAGACCGAGGTCGTAGACAGCTGATATGACGTGAAAAGTGGATATGGTTGCCTGAACATGAATGGATAAATGACGTGGTTGCCGGATGGGTGTTGCGAGACAGAGGAGGAAGTTTGTTATAGAATAAAAGAAGTTGTTGTCTGAAGAATCAAAAATCTATAATGGTACTAAGGGAAGAATGTGGCGCCGGTGCTCCCTATTTTCTTTTCGCTGTGGCAGCCATTCTTCCCGAAGCCCCATTTATAGATTCTTGATAGAATGTTAGCAAAAGTTTGTACAACAAACAAAGCACAATGCAAAGAACGAAGTCAACAAGTATCATGAGAATAACACTTTTATGCTAACTAGTTGGTCGGGCTGTCACTTGAAGAGCTACTGCTTGAATCTGAACTCATCAAATCCACATCCCCTTTGTTTCCCGCTGCTGCAGCCTGATTGTTCATTTTTTCCACAGAGGGCGCTTGCGGCAGTGGACCCGGTTGTCTGGGGGAGCCGGTAGAGGGCCGACGGGGTCGCTGCTGCTGCATTACCCCAGGGGGTAAACTACCCCTCAGTGGGGGCTGCATCTGTCTTGGTGGGGGTCCTCCAGGAATCGGCGAGCCTCTCATGCCCATAGCTCTTGGTGAATTGGGTCCCAGGGGCATCTGTGCACCTTGGGGTGGCTGTTGGGGGAATCTTTGCCCCTGGGGCTGAGCCCCCGGGCCAGGCGAGGGCCATCCACCCCTCGCTGGGTTAGGATAAGGTGGAGGTGGCGCGATCATCCCCACCGGTGAGCCAACAGAGCCTTGAGCAGTTGCCCCTTGAGGGGGAAATCGGCCCCCAGGGGACATGTAGCCCCCCAGAGGGGGTGTGCCTGGTCCTGTAACCCCCATGCCATACGGCGACGATTGCCTTCCTGGTGGGAACTGGCCAGGGGGCATAGACTGTCTGGGCGAGAGTGAGGGGTGCATGAAGCCCCCGGTAGCCCCACGGGGACCCGTGGGGGTACCTGGCCCCACCAGGGCGCTTTGAAGGTGCGGATGGGTTGCCATAGAGGGCGGGGCGGACGATTGGGTGATAAAGGCTGGATCGATGATTCCAGTTGTGGCAGCAGGGAAGGACGCTGGTTGATTGGGCCTTGCTAGCCATCCCTTCCGCATTTCAGCGTCTGTGGGAAAGGGGCGTTCTGGATCGCCTGAAAAATACATACAAGAGAGTGGGGTCGGCGGATGTAGGAGCTGCTTAACCCCCGTCCGAATTAACCCCTCCTCTATTTCGCAGGTCGCCGCGACCAAAATGCGACCGCTGACGTCAAAATTGATAAAGTGTCCAAAACACCATCAGAGGTTACTGGTAGCATTTTCGGAAAAGCTGTCAGAAAAAATGCGACCAAAATGCGATAAAACTGTGATACAAATGCGATCGCATTTTGGTCGCGAGGACATGCGAAATAGAGAAGGTGTTAACCAGCTCCGATATGCTCTGGCCCGCTCAGCCCGCGGGCCGCCTACAGGCTGCCTGAAACGTCAATCGAATGAATAATTTTTTCCTGTTTCTGCCGGCGCTTCCTTTCAATTCCGGGTGGCCCGAGGGCGGCCCGCGGGCTGAGCGGGCGAGGGCATATCGGAGCTGGTTAACTAATCCCCCAGTGCCACATTCGTACCTTGCTGCCATGTGAGAGGAGCTGCCACAGCGTTGGTTTTGCTGATTTTGTGCGCGTATTTGATCAGCTCCTCTGGGTCCACTTTGCGCTGATTCGCCTGAGCTATTGACTTCAGCTTTTGATTGGCTTGAAAGATTGCGGATATCTGCAAGAAGAGAAGAGGAGAAAATTATTTCGCTTACGGGTGATGATTTACAACTACAAGTTGCGGCTGTAAAAGGCTTGGTTTTCAATGTGCATAGGTAAGAACATATAACACGTCCGCCCGCACTCCACCACAGTAAAACTGGGCATTACTTTACAATTACAAACACCCATCCACTTTTAAGTGGATTCAAAGTGGATCCATTAAAATGGTTTTGGTTTCACCGACCTACAAAGTCCACGCCCCCACTTTATGAAAACATTGAAACAGGCGGATGTACGAGCCTCGCAGTGCCACCAACTACCAACCAGCCAAAGCCAAATCATTCGTTGTGAACTGGTACGAACCAAATGCTGAACAACTTTACATGGACTCCCGCGGCTGAGTAAAGACTTTATTATTCTTTGTGGTTTCTCAACGGTATTTATCAAAATTTGAAACATTAGAAGGATGAACGACTTTCGAAAGTATGTATGGTGCAGGGCTCAACAATAGCGAAATTGAATATCGACGAATCTATTTTATATATAGAAAGAGGGCACCGTAGAACCCACACATCGGATTATTGATAACCCGCATCGCATTTACAAAGAATTTGAAACAATAGGCGGGGGAACAATCAGCCGTATTATTTATTAGTATAAGTTGAAGTGAAGGAAAACAAGAACTCTAAAAGTTAGCTAGTTATTGACCAGTTGCGTAAAACTGGGTGGTTGCGAGCTGACCCCTTCTGATTTACACTGATTTTCACTGCAATTTTTGATCGGCGTTGGCGGGTGCTGGTGATCAAACTTCACCGATCAGAAAACGCACTAAAAACAGTAGTGCGCTACACAAGTGGTGAGTAAACTCACGGTGAATTCCCCGTAAGTATGTGACAAAGCATGATAGGGATGCCGGTGAATTTACCGTCAGTTTGAAAGTCACGACGTGTGAACACGTGAGAACAACTTTGCGCGTGGGAGCAAGTGAGGATGCTGTACACGAAAAATAAAACTCGAAGTTCAAACTCACCGTGAATTCACCGTGAGCTTACTCACCACGTGTGTAGCGCACTAGTGTCAGCTCGCGACCAGCCAGAAATTACTTACCAGTACGCTCTCCGCTTCCTTCAGACACGTTTGCAGCTTTTCAATGTGCATGTCACGCTTCTTCACCTCCTCTTCCAGCTTCTCCAACAAAAGACCTCGTTCGATTTGCGCCGGAGCTAAAAAGACGGCGACAGATCCTGCTGCTACTAATATCGAAACAGGACGATGTAGTACGTTACTACAGCTACTCCAGCAAGGTCTGCTGCTATTGGACTGCGCAGTTGTGAGCAGGGCCAGTTCGGGCCGGCTGGGGGTAATTTGGACCACTCTTTCTACCCTAAAATCTTTACTCAATCTCGGTGAGAGAGGAAACCCAGTAAATATTCATACAACCATCAGAAAAATAGCAGAACGCAAAAGGGTGATTTTGATTCCACGATCTCCGACTTTCTCCCATTCCAACTGGAAGCAGGTTTATGGCCCGAATTACCCCGCACCATCATACCAAAGACATATAATTGGGCTTTAGGGGAAGAATGGAGCACACAGTGTAAACGAGGACGCCATCCACACACATAAACAATCTCGTGGCGCGTGTGAACGGTCTTCTGTTGCTTGTCGGCGTGATTGCTCGTGTGTGTGGATGGCGTGGTTTAGATTCCTCATTATAATAAGTTTTACGAAACCCATTATAATGGGTTGAATATGGGTCAGTGATTGCCTCCTTCGTTTACACTGTTTGCTCCATTCTTCCCCAAAGCCCAATTATATATTTTTGATCATACCTACATACATAACTCACCTGCTTCCAAGCACTGGTCAAACTCTGTCTGCTTCTCAGCCACAAGGTGCAACAATTCCTTGACACCCAAGCCAGAGGAGGAATCACGTTCACTGCTGCCAGCCGCATCCCTCTTCATCACGATCAACTCAGCCAGGGATTTCAGTGCACATTCCAGATCATCCAAATGCTGGTTCAAGCTCTCTTTCAAACTTAACTGATCGCTGCTACTAGATGAAGCTGCCATGTTTGCTAATAAACACCGCCAGGCAAGCTACAGTAAGAAAAAAGAAGAAAAACCATGGACATCTGACAAAAACCATGACTACGGTAACAACTTACAACAGGCATGCAATACTGTAAAGTTTGGTGTATAGCCCGATAACAAATAACCCAGCAATTGACTTTGAATTGTTGCAAATTGATCTACTATACTGGGATTATTGCGTAGTACACCAATCTTTACCGTAACCTACAGAACTGCGGTAGTTTATCAAACTGTCACAATCTTGCAATGGAACAATTCATTCATCAACAGGTACAGGGGCCTGAAGGTGGATGGCAAATCAAGATCTTTGGCCCCACGCACACTGCGGCGAAAAAGGTGCTTAAGCTTGATCATTATCGATTCACTCGCCTTTTTCGTCACATAAAACTAAATATCGTGGTTTTGTATAGTGTATACAGGGTGTCTCACGTAGACCTCCCTAACGATCGAGCCTTATAACTTCCGTACTACAGTAGATATCAAGCTGAAATTTTGTCCCCAGAAACCCAAGAATTTACCATACTTTGTGGCAAAATTTGAGCCGGATAGTCCCACAGCGAACAAAATTACAGGCGTAGAAATTTTGGACCCTGTTTTTATCATTTTCCTCACTGAGCATTGTTTTGAGATTAGAATCTTTGCTCAGCATGGTCAAGAAGCTTATCCAACATGGCAATAAGGTGGAACAACAATGGCTGAACATTATCACAGTCCAGAACACAAAGGATGCAAAACTACAGGCGATTTACCGCCCATGACAGCGTTCAAGAAGTTGTCGAGATCAATAGTGGCACTACGATTTCAAAATGTTGAAAAACGTGGTCGCAACTTTGCAAGCTCGTAATTTCATCCCTAGTTAACCTATCCGGCTCAAATTTTGCCACAAAGTATGGTATATTCTTGGGTTTCTGGGGACAAAATTTCAGCTTGATATCTACTATAATACGGAAGTTATATGGCTGAGTCGTTAGGGAGGTCTACGTGAGACACCCTGTACAAGAAAGTTTTCGGATGTGCACATTCCAAACATATGGCAATCGTAAACAGTTCTAAGTTCGGTGGGGTATATACGTATATTTTGAATGATTTGCCATATATTTGGAATCCGCACATCCAAAAATTCTCGTGCTTACCGTATCGTACAAAACCACGATATTTGTGCGACGAAAGAAAGAGTGAATCGATGATTCTAGCATTGCATCGCATTCATTTTCTTTCAATGGCTTGACTGAACTGAACTACCAAGACAGTGGTGCCATAGATGATCCGAAAATTTTCCGACTTACAGTAGGCACTTGCGCGAAACGCAAAAAGTCGACAATAACCAGTCCCCAGTCTTTTTTTCAAACTGTTTATTTTCCAACATAATAGTAAACTTGCAGTAGCGTACAGTGCTAAAATAGGAAAGAGCCAGATAAAAATGAATAGGACAACGTACGGTACAAAACCAGACACATTTACTGTGTGCAGTATGTATAGCGCATGGTATAGCAGCAGATTATACGTATGACGTGTTAAGCAATTCACGCATGCATGCTAACTGATAAACCCAGACTAGCCCAGCTAACGAAAGAAAAGTAGCACAACTTTAACGGATATTAAAACAGAATTAGTACGTAATATTTGTTCGAAATTACAATCCAAAAGTCACGCTATCCTGCAGGAAAAAACTGATCGATTTTGCTACCTGTATGCTCCTATCGAAGTGGCTGTGATTGATCGAGAAATGATCAATCGATACATTCCACAGCAACATCCAATAGAGCGTACAGAAATATCAAGAAGCCAAAGAGATAACAATTATTCCTTTTAGTGCCTGAACAATAATAACTTTGCAATGCAGTGCGCGCATTATATACAAAGTATGCGTACCTTACGTATCGAATGGTATATATAGATAGACGACACCAGCACATGATATTATATCATAGACAAGGGCGGTCACAAAATTTCATGGCCACATTATGTACACACGCCTGCAAAAACTACAGTAGGATTGACATAAATAAATTCTGCAACGCTACAGTGCACAATATCAAATATCAGAACACAAAAAAGCACAGCAAAAAAGTTTTTCTACGGAAAAAGAGTCAAGCATGCATTACAATTACAGCTAGGGCGGCATAATCTTTAGGTAGACACAAAATTGGAACACAAAAATATTACCACAAAACGCCGTACATCAATTGCATAATGCGGGGAGTTCGATAAAGAAAAAGTAAATAAAAATTGGATTTTACTACAGAAATTCCGTTCTTTTATCCGCCCTGAGATAAAGGGATAATGGAAATTAACCTCTACCAAAAGTGGTGCCAAATAAAACACAGACACAAATTTGAGTTAAAACCAACCATTGAACTTTCTACTGTATTCATGCAAAACGAACATCAATGAAATTAGATTTTAGCAGCACATAAGCCAGCTTACACATGATAACGCGACACTGTACTGTACATGCCAAACAAAACAAAGAGTTTAATAAAAATCATTAGTCAAAACGGTAGTTATTTTCTGCAAGAACCGTGACCAAATTTCCGTTTGTATTCCCGGTCTAACAAGAATTCACTGACAGTACACAACAGCTTTAGTGCACCATTAGCAACCAATAATCTGATACCACGATGGATGATTCAAAATCAATATGTTCAACGATCGCACAAAAAACAACAGCAAGCATGCAACTTTGTTCCTGCCTAAAAGTCATCAAAATGGATAGTACTCACGTATTATGTAGTACGTACGTACGTACTGTGGTAGTGTTTTCCTGATCTGATGTCAAACACACACCCGAGCACAGCACTGAAAAGATAGTTAGCTAGCAGTAGTAGTAGAACACAAAAACTGGATATACGTGTAAGCACAAAACAAAACAAAAACACGCAGCGCAAGACGGCTAGCTAAGCAACTGCAATAAAAGTAAAATAAAAAACCAATAAAAAATAAACACTGCACATTTTCCAAGTGTCACACACGCTCACTATTGTACCACGTTCATTACATCAACAGCACACATCAAGATGAATAAGAATAGCATACAGACAGATACAATACAGATTATCATTCCGCCCACCTCCAACAAAATCGAAACAGTACACATTGACATCATAGCAGCAGCAGCCTTTCATTCAATTGTTGTGTGCAAAGAAACATCGCGTTAAAACAAACAGTAGTGGTGGCGTATGCTACACCTGCGTGCACTATTATCTCAGTCCCTCACCAGTCAATAGTAGCGCGCGCAGAACAAGATTTATGCCTAACGTAAAAAATAAGTCTACCTACGGTTGTTGTTAAAATATTGCCAAGTGTGTTCCAGTGTAGCAGTTATGTACTGTATGTATAGTAGCATCACACGTACCTACGCCTGGTGGACCTGTGTGTAACCATAGAGATACGTCGCAAACCGCCTCTAAATGCCCTTGGGGATGATGATTGATTCGCAGAGTTGACCCAGCCATGAGGATGCACAGAAGAACCACAAAAAGCCCACCTTAGTCATTACCACGTTTTTAAAAACATCATACAGTAATACACCACCCCCGTTAACCGCGCGCCTACCTTAATTACTGTATTAAAGGGGGACTCGCATAGTGGAGAGTAGAATAATAGTAGAAATATCGCTCCTCCTCCTCATCAGTTAGCAGGTCAGTGGTAATCTGGATGTCCGTCGCCAGCCTGCTGAGATCCTTGCTGATGGTGATGGGCCTGTTGCGCCCCGTAGCCTCCGAAGTAGCCGCCGTACAAGTCCTGATGCGGCTGCGAGACTCCGCTGCTCCCGCCTCCGGTAGCGGCACCCTGGCCAAGGTAGGGATTGAGGGCGTTGTAGAAGTCCCACTGGCCCGCCCCAGTCGCCTGTCCAGCCGCCTGGCCCACAAACTGGCCGCTGGCTGCAGCCTGCATCGCCCGCTGCAGCGGGATGCCTCCGTAGGCTGCAGCCAACTGCTGGTGTTGCTGCTGCTGCAGGTACGGGTTCAGGTAGGAGTCCAGACCAGTGGTGCCTGTGCCTGTGCCCACGCCTGCCGCCTGGTACAGGGACTGGTTCAGCGCGGTGGCGCTCAGCAGTTGCTGGGCCTGTTGGGCGGCTTGCTGTGCCGTACGATCCACGTGCTGTTGTTGCTGCTGATGCTGCTGTGCTTGTTGTTGCTGCTGCTGTGCCTGCTGTTGTTGGTGCTGCCTTTGTTGCTGTTGCTGTTGTACTTGGTGTTGCTGCTGCTGATGCTGTTGTTGCTGCTGCTGCGCGCGCTGGTGAGCCCCTCCCCTACCTCCCCCATGGCCATGGCCACCATGTCCATGCCCTCCCCCTCCTTCATGATGACCACCACCACCGTGGTGTCCTCCTCCTCCTCCTCTGCCCCCACTCTGGTGGTCGCTGGCCCTATGGTGCGCATGGCTAGCAGCCTGAGCACGCGCGTGGCTCTCCGCATGTGTGGATGAGACCACAGCCTTCACGGCTGGCGGTGTCGAGGGTCGGATGTAGTGCTCGGGGATGTCGAGGGTGCCATCCTTGCAGCGCTTGACCACAGCGGCTACACACTCGCGGATGTGCATACTCACAAGGTCCATGGGACCTTCTTCCACTGGCCTCTCGTGGGCGGGCTGTCGCCTGCCCGGCTGTCGCCCGGGTGGCCGGTAGGCCTGCTGGGGCGGCGGTTGGGCCTGTTGGCTGCTGGCGGAAGTAGACATATCCATCGGGGCAGCAGCTGAGGCTGTGGTGGCAGAAGGGAAGGCGAGGGGGTTTTGCTGCTGCAATTGTTGTTGCTCGGGATTCTGCTGCTGCTGTTGTGATGTGGCAGCTGCAAGCAAGAGAATCAGAGTAGGCATTGGTTTCAATGCTACAACGGAATAGAGAATAGGTCAGCCTCACACCAACACTTCAAGCAGTCGTGAAAAATACCGGCCTGAATTAATATTCTCTTTGAAACATTAGCCTGTTCTTTTCCACAAAATTTTGGTGAAATAGAGAGGAAGAGTCAATCAAATGGAAAACTCCGTAATACAACAATGCAGGCTAATAGGTATAGGGTACCATGGGGGAAAGTCGGCCACCTAATCAGATCTCAGGAACCAGTGCATGAAACAAAGCAAGTAATATACCAAAAGATAGGTCTTTTGAAGCTGAGTTTAGGGTGTCAAGTGCGACTGCATTGCTAAACTTATTTAGAGAGTTATGGCGCTTTTTATCCTGGGGGGTAAAGTCGGCCACTGGGGGTAAAGTCGGCCACCTAAGAAAAAAGTGTATTTTGAGACTCCCAGGGCGAATATCAGGATGCGGTCAGTTGCAACAGAAGCAGAACAGTCTGCCAAATGCATCGGCCAGCCAAATAGTCAGTCAATTCGCTCTAACTAACAGGTGGATGGTCGTGAATGAAAGAATTTCGCTGCCAGTAGTGTTGGAGTTGCCTTCAGTACTGGGGGTAAAGTCGGCCACCTATGAATCCAGTACTGGGGGGTAAAGTCGGCCACCTATAAGAATCAACTTGATTCTCAAGCATATTTTTTAGACTGTCAGGACAAATTTCGGGGTGCGCCCTGTGGCAAGAAAAGCAGAACAAGTTGCCAAACTGGATCATCTAACTAATTGTTAAAAATCAGCTCAAACTAGGAAGAATTTCGCTGACGTTACAATGTTGCAGTTTCCTTCAGTACTGGGGGGTAAAGTCGGCCGGCCGACTTTTCCCATCCTTCAGTACAGGCGTTAGGTGGCCGAAATTACCCCACTAAGTACTGAAATTGTTTTTTGCTATATCTCCAGTACCAGTGGGGCGATTTGGTTGAAACTTCGCCTGTGGGTAGGGTACGATGCCCCCTCGCCCTCCACATACCGGGTGTTCATTTATACCATACAGGGTGTTTTTGCGCACTGTCTAAAGTTTGGTCATTTTTGACCTCTTTTTGAAAAACGTAACCCGTGAGCTTGATGTTTCAGCGAATGGTGAACCCAATAGCTCATTTGAAAGAGGAAAGTTCAAGAAATCGATTGATATCCTACTTATCTCAATCGATCGCATGGTTGCCGAGATATAATGCCTTGAAGCTTAGGTGGCCGAAATTTCCCGTGGCCGACTTTCCCCCATGGTACCCTACCTTCCAACAAGGAACTGGAACAACGTGCGAATGTACATACATAAAGTGCCCTACGCTTCCCTATGCGGTAAAGATGTCGGCAAAAATTTGCACGCGAGAAGCGGAGGAAAATGACACCTACTTCACACCCCGTTCTTATTTTTTAACTCTCTCCAATATGGGCTGGACTGTTGGGACCGTGGTCTGACCGATTTTCTCTTTTTTTTCCGCCGGCGCTTCCAACCTATTCCGATCCGACTGCAGTCGGACCGCGGTACCAGGAGTCCAACCAGCCCATATCGGAGAGAGTTAACAAACACCCACACCTATTTTGCTCAATCGCGCGCATGTTCAAGGCGAGTTTTTACGAGAGTTTTCCATGTGCTTATATTTTATTTCATGTGCGGCTATATTGTTACTGAAATAAAATATACGCAAATAAAAAATTCGATGAGAAACTCGCCCTCAAGCCAGTCCTTAGTCCTTCCTTCCTTCTCCTCACCATTTGACGCCGGGAATTGAGCTGGCTGCGAGCCTCCCTGTGCCTCCTCCTCCTTTATTCCACCTCCCTCCGACGCGTGATTAAAGCCGCCGACAGTTGAGGTAGTACTCGTCGCCTCTCCCTCTTTCTTGGCCTCCTTCCAGCCCACTCCGTCCTGCAGCATCCCTGAGGCGTCGTTGCACTTCCTCTCCTCCCGCTCGCCTCCGCTGCTCTCCGCCGCCTCCTCCTCCTACAACAGAGCAAATCACTGGTGTGCTTCAGACGTGCTCCGAATTCGGAGCCCTGCCTATGCTTCAACATGTAAATCCTCCGAGTTCGCACCGAATTCGCTCCGTTTTTCCAAACGTACGTGTGAACTGCCGAGTTTGAAACTCGGAGACGTGTGAACCACCGAGTTTAGCTCCGAATTAGGAGCCTCCGCGGAGCAAAAGTCGGAGCTAATTAGAAAAACAAAAAATCTGCGCTGAAAATTTACGACGTGGCGCGTGAAGCTCCGCAAAGTGATAAAAGTTCTCGCGCGGCGTTGCTTTCTCCCCCTTGTGAACGACCGAAAAGAAGCGAGCCGTGTTTGTACGGAGCAAAAACGTGTACGTGTGAACAGCCGAATTTCGCTCCGATCGGAGCAAACTCGGAGAATGTCTACAGCGCAACACTGTTCCACTATTCGCCAGTTGCGCTACTACAGGGTGTCTCACGTAGACCTACCTAACGATCCAGCCTTATAACTTCCGCATTACTGGAGTTATCAAGCTGAAATCCACACCGGTCCCACCCTCGCATTCAGCCGTTAGGTGTGATGGGTCCCGTAACGAATGCGTCTAAAGATTACGGTAACGACGAAGCGCGCAGCGAGCAGAAGAACAAACGAAGAAAAGAAGAAACAAAAAAGCTGCGCGCTTCGTCGTTACCGTACCCTTTAGACGCATTTGTTGCGGGACCCATCACACCTAACGGCTGAATGCGAGGGTGGGACCGGTGTGGATTTGGTCCCCAGAAAGAAACCCAAGAATATACCATTTGTTGTGGCAAAATTTGAGCCAGATAGGTCAACTAGGGATGAAATTACGAGCTTGCAAATTCGTGACCACGTTTTTCAACATTTTGAAATCATTGGTGCCGCTATTGACCTCGACAGCTCCTTGAAGGCTGTTATGGGCGGTAAATCGCCTGTATTTTTGTATCCTTTGTGTTCTGGTCCGTGATGACGTTCAGCCATTATTGTTCCGCCATATTTCAATGTTGGATGAGCTGCTTGACCATGCTGAGCAGAAGATTTCAGTCCCAAAATCACGCTCAGTGCGGAAAATGCGAAAAACAGGGTCCGTCATTTGCAAGCTCGTAATTTCATCCCTAGTTGACCTATCTGGCCCAAATTTTGCCACAACAAATGGTATATTTTTGGGTTTCTGGTGACAAAATTTCAGCTTGATATGTACTGTAATACGGAAGTTATAAGGCTGGATCGTTAGGTAGGTCTACGTGAGACACCCTGTAGTAAGACTTATTGGGTGGTGGCGAAGAGGCCCTGCGCGCTATTTAGTAGGGTACTGTGGGGTAAACCCGGTCATAGGAAAATCCGACCGCCTAAGGTTCAGGGCTGCATATCTCAGGAAACGAATGAACCGATTGAGACAAGTACAAAATCAATCGATTCCTTGGCCTCTTCTCTTTCAAATGAGATTTGTCATTGAAACAACAAGTGAAATGGAGCTTAGGTTGCCGGCCGGATTTACCCCACCCACAGTACCCTACAACCCCACAGTAAAGGGTTTACCCCACCCCAAAGGATTTACTCCACAGTAGCCTACAACCACCTGATGTTGAGCGCACAAAGATCATTTCTCTTGCATACAGTGATGATCACGACGTGATCACCTATTTTCTCCCTTCCCAAAGAATTAGTGGCCCAAATTACCCCCGCCCCGTAGGTATTACCCCGCACAACAAGCACACGTAGGCCTACCTTCTTCATCTCCTTCTCTTTCTTCTCCTGTTCCGCGACGGCGAAGTCCAGTCGTCGTTTGGCAGCCGCCGCCTCATCTTCCTCCTCCGCCTCCTCTCCTTCCTCTTCCTCCCCGTTCTCCTTCTTCTCTCTCTCCGCTTCTTCTTCCATCCTTTCTTCCCCCTCCTCCTCTTCTGCTTTTCTTTTCGTAGGAGACGGAAGAGAGGAGGAGAAGGTGACCTCGGATTCATCCAGGTAGCCCAGGTCGCCTTTCAGGTAATCTCGCAGCTTTTTCAGGCCCTAGAAATAAATACAGATAACAACTAGTGCCGCCTTGTTAACACACACCGCGACACGCCGTCATTGTTGACAACAAGTCGCTCAGCAGTTGTCGGTTTGTTGACGAAAAATATAGGGGTGTTGTCGGTTGTCATTTTGTCAACAAACCGACAACTAACCAACAAATCGACAACACCCATGCAAATTATTCGTCAACAAACCGACAATAGCCGAGTGACTTGTTGTCAACAATGACGGCTTGTCAGGTATGTGTTAAAATAGAGAAAGGAAAGAGAAAACAAAGTTAAAGAGCGGATGTGGCAAAGATTTTCCATAGTGAAGGCAAGGATCGATTTTTCATATTTCCTTCGGTGAACTTATTAAGTTTTACATGCTGAATCGATCCCACCCACCTGTCTCGACGAGATTTTGCCTCCTCGCAGAGAAAACCCACTTGTACAGGGTGTTTTGCAACGTTTTCGCGCAATTTATTGCGAAATGCCCTGTACAAGTGGGTTTTCTCTGCGAGGAGGCAAAATCGCGTCGAGACGGGTGGGTGGGATCGATTCAGCATGTAAAACTGCATAAGTTCACCGAAGGAAATTTGAAAAATCGTTCCTCGCCTTCACTATGGGCAAATCTTTGCCACATCCGCCCTTTAAAGGTTTTTGCTGCAATGATTCGCCCTGTACTAACTAAAACACAGCAGGATCAGTAGACCCGAATTGCCCCCGGCCCCCCTCTGCGTACCTGGAAATAGGGCAGCTTGTCGACGGCGCGGGGGAGCTGGGCGCATCTGGCGCTGCTGCTCGGCATCACAAACACGCAGGTGTCCGTGCCCTCCAGCGGCTCCGGCTGCTTCCCGAAGCAGAACTCCTTCTTCCCGCTGAATATCCGATAGATATCTGCAACAACAAGACAGATAAAAAGGTTGAACGGTCAACTACCTGGGCTGGTTAACCCCCTCCGTAATCTCAGATGGCCGCCTGGCCGCAACATCCGCTTGCGGCCACCCTGCGCGGCCGTGACCGCCCATAGCCGTACGTGGGGTGGGCCGCGAAGGGTGTATGCGGCCAGGCGGCCATCAGATTATGGAGGGGGTTAACGAGAAAAACGCTGGGTTTTGACTCATCTGTCCTAGTTAACCCCACAATATTAATAACGCTACCACAGAGACGGCGATGCAACGAAGTGGATCGCTCCTTCCCCACATTTATAAACCATTTGAAACATTAGCCGAATTCTTTAGGACAGGACATCATATAGGCTCAAAATATGCCACGCTTACAACCAAGAGAAGCGAGCAAAATATCTTCCCTTTTTGATCAAAAACAGAACAGTTATGAAAAGATAAATTAGGGTCAAGCTTTCTTCGTCTATATGAATGCCCTGCGGCATACATATGGCAAAGTACCTATCTAGTTCCTCTGAAGCCAACTCTCTCTGACCAGACTATAGTAGCAGCGTAGTACCAAGACTACATAAGGGAAGAGAGACTATGCCAGCTAGTATTGGCTTCGTGTTCCATGCTACGGCCGTTTTGGTCCCAATCGGGGGCCCGGGCCCCCGATCGGGGGCCCCTATAATAAAGCATAGAAAAGTAAAGATGTTTTTCTTTTCGTTTTCTTTTTCGTTTTCTTTTCTTTCTTTATTTCACAGACGGGGCCCCCGAGGGGCCGACTCCTCATCATGACTATGATCCATTCAATGAACTGTACTGTGTACAGATCAAATGGATCATAGTCATGATTCGGGGGCCCGGGCCCCCGATTGGGGGCCCCTATCTCTATGTTATGTCGATCTACGGGGGCCCCCGATCGGGGGCACGGGCCCCCGATTGGGACCAAAATGGCCGTAGCATGGAACACGACGCCAATACTTTCTGGCTTAGTCTCTCTTCCCTTATGTAGTCTTGGTAGTACCGAGAATATGCAAAAGCGCTTGACAGCGGTTGACGAAAGTTATCGATTTTTGCCCTATTTTCCTCATCACGTACATACCAGGGTTCGGACGGGAAGGACAAAAAAAATATAAAGGACCCAAAATAAAAAATAAAGTACCAGAAATCACAGTCATTCATACATTATCGATTTTTGCCCTATTTTCCTCACGACGTATAGACCAGGGATCGGAAAAAAAGGAAAAAAGAGATCTAAAGGACCCAATAAAAAATAAAGTACAGATAGAGGCCATGCATTACCATACATGAACAGTTTATTGCAGGCATTCAGCACCTCTGGAGCATATCACGCAACGCGAGCAGAAAAATTGAAACAAGAGATCATGTTTTTTATTTGCGTTTTTTATTTTATTTGCGAGCTAAGCGAGCAGAACTTTTTCTGCAAATTCGACTTTTTTAATTTACCCAAAAAGTAGGCCTATATCAAATAAATTTGAGTACAAACTGAGCATCTCGAGCATTTCCAGAATACATGAGCACCCTGATGATGATTAGCTAATATTAGCTAATCAAACTTAGCTAAATGGCTGCATCTATCTAGCTTATGACCACTTTACATACAACATTACAACGCAGGCAGCTTCAGGTACCCTACAATACATCGGGTTACTGCTGGAAACGGGATTCACTCTAAATAATGTATGAATGGGAGATAGTGTGGTTTGCGAGCGAAGCGAGCAGAAATTTTTTGCAAATTTGAGACAACAGTGCCCTAAAACTTCACTCCAAAAAAATTTAAAAAGGACCGACATGCAAATAAAGGACTTTTAAAGGACTTAAAGCACCTCGACAAAAACAAAGCACTTTTAAAGCACTTAAAGGATTTAAAGGACCCGTCCGAACGCTGGTACATACGTAATTGCCAAACTGTACGTCCCACCCAACACCACGTAGGGTACTGTAGGGCAAACCCAGCCGTGGCCAGGTTAACCCCACCAACACAAAAGCGTACCCGGGTTTACGCCATGGTACCCTTCATCGATACCTTTTCCATTGAACACAGCGATTTTTGGCTTGTACGTCTGGAGCTTCTTCAGCAGAACCTCGCCGCCTTCCTTGATTTCTTGCCTGCAGCACAAAGAAATGCAGAAGTGAAGACCTTCGAAAATTAGCACCTTTTTATAATTACTTACGTAAACGTACGTACATACGCAAACATATACGTGCATAGAACAATAGCTAAAAACTAGTCGGGTTTCGTTTTGTTCCTTCGTCGCGCAGTCCATGGATGTCCGTGGTATCATGCTGGCTAATCTGCGCGAAATGAAGGGAAAACGGCAATAAGAGAAAAACCTTCAGCAAATATTATTTTTAAAAAAATAGGTAGACGTATAGTACAGTTGATTTCTTGGTATGGGAAGTTATATCTGCTCCAAAATTCCAGGAAAAAGGAGGAAATACGGAAGTTGCCACCTAGCACGTGCTAGCGTGCCCTGAGGACACATTCATTTTTGTTAAAATAACAGGGAAGGAAAAGAAGGTAATTAGAAAACAACGAAAGTGAGCTTGTTTTCACCTGCACCTTTCCAAATTTGATGGAGAATAAAATCCTTGCTTACTGCTGTAATTCATCAGAGGGTGGACATACTGCGGGGGGGGGGGGGGGGGGGGGGAAAGGGGCACGTACAGTACAAAACAACCAGTTTGTGCTGCTAACACGTTGGGTTGTTTATTGTCACACAAAGAGGAGCAGTAAAATTGCGACGAGCTGATTTATCACCAGAATCAAAACAAAATGGCAAATTATATCGCATTCACCGAAAAAATTGTTGGGGCGCAAAAATCGTATGTGGCCGACCAAAGTGAGGCGTACCCAAAGAAAATCCCACAGAAATTTTGCGTCCTAGCAACCAATTTCTGGGAAAAGGCTTTATTTTTGGGAGTAAATTTTTTTGTTTTTTTGGGGCAAAAATTTTTGTTTTTGAGGTAAAAACTTTTGGGCGCAATTTCACCTTCATGTTCTTCGTACCTATACCCCTATGCCCATTAGCTTACGGTTTGAGGTCGTTGCTTCCTCTTGTGGTGCGTTCGACGATATTCGTTAGTCCGATACCGTAGTCTGGAAGCCTGTAGTCGTCTTCTGACGAAAGGGGATCCGCGATCAAACCTGAGCTGTGCAAGCACTTCCCTGTAAGCACACAAACAGCATTTCTAACCACGTACAGGGTGTACCGTAGTAAGCAGTGAACGACTTTCAAAATTTACAGCCATGACCCTCAAAACCGCGGGACCGTAGTTTACCGCTAATAAGCCAAGAAGGTCTAATAAAATTCCATTAGGAGTTCACGGATTCCTATGCTTCATCATGTAAAAAAGCGGTAAAATAACATTGGAAGTTCGAGCATAACATTCGCATAGCATAATATTCGAAAAAAAAGAAAAGGAAAAATGCGAATGTTATGCTCGAATTTCAATGTTATTTTGCTTTGCCGCTTTTTTACATGATGAAGCGTAGGAATCCGTGAACTCCTAATGGAATTTTATTAGTAGGTGATGTTTATTCTAGCAGGGCTAAAGTTCATAGTGGCGTACCACAGGGCTCCGTTTTAGGCCCCAGTTTCTTCAATTTGTATAAGTACGACCTGGTTTCTGAATTAGAGCACCTCCCAGTCTATGTTAGGATGTATGCAGACGATGTGAAAGTATTTGCTGACAGCACCAATGCAGCCGCTATTCAAAATGCTTTATCTATTATCCACGAGTGGGATCAAAAGTGGCAACTGTCTCTTAACGTGGCTAAATGTAACGTGCTATTTATTGGTAATTCACAGCCAAATTTGTACATGTTGTCTGGTTCAAATCTTTTGTCTGTGTCTTCATGTAGAGATTTAGGTGTCCATATGTCCTCTAGTTTTTCTTTTACTCGGCATTGCTCAATTATATCCGCAAAAGCATATGGTGTTGCACGTTCTATTCTTAAAGGGAAACTTTGGGCGGAAAGTTCGAGGTAAGCCTGCACGGATCATTCGATAGAGCATAAAAAATGCTGCAAAACGCACCAAGTCCCATCCCTCTACGTTGCGTCGTTCTTGAGTTACAGGCAAATACTGATCTGTGAACGGGAAACTCAGCTTGAGAGCATGTAGCTCGCTATATGTGCTAAACTGCGCAAGGACACCTGTTTTTTGGCTTCCCACGCCACAGGCAGTGAAGATACAGCTTAGCTTTATACAACAAAAAGGTAGAACGCCAAACGGAGCACACGGTGGTGGAAAAATTATTCCGATCGGTGCAATGGTTAGCGAGCTACGTGCTCTCAAGCTGAGTTTCCCGTTCACAGATCAGTATTTGCCTGTAACTCAAGAACGACGCAACGTAGAGGGATGGGACTTGGTGCGTTTTGCAGCATTTTTTATGCTCTATCGAATGATCCATGCAGGCTTACCTCGAACTTTCCGCCCAAGTTCCCCTTTAAAGCTTTCAGTTCAAACAACGACGAGATTCTAATGCGTGCATGTTATACATACGTGCGGCCACTTTTAGAGTTTGCTACCGTAGTTTGGAGCCCTTCTAAGGTGTCTGATATCAGGTTGATTGAACGGGTACAATCGTATTTTACATCAGCTGTTTTTTCTAGATGCCATGGTGTCAAACTTAATTATGTGTTGCGGTGTGCTCACCTTGGTATTCAAAGTTTGGAGGTTCGTCGTATTAAAGCTGATCTTTGCATGTGTTATTCTGTTTTGACAGGGCGCGTTGAATTGAATGAGAATCAGTTTTTTCGTAGGGCGCGCACGACTCGTGGTCACCCAATGGGGCTTACTGTACCATTTGCTAATAGCAGCTTACAGGAATCTATGTTTTGGCATCGTATTGTACCCCTGTGGAATCTGCTGCCAGAAAATATTGTGACAAGTAGTTCGAGAAATATCTTTGTTACCTCTCTTGATAGTATTGATATTGCTGATCATGCACGTGTGTACAAGTTTTAGAGCATCAAGTTTCAACTGTCAATTCGCTATTGTTTCTTACTCTTACTTACTCTCTATCTATACAGTATCGTACAATGTCTACTTTGTTGTGGATATTTGATACTATTTTATTCTCATCAATTATGTGAATAAAACGAATATTAGACCTTCTTGGCTTATTAGCGGTAAACTACGGTCCCGCGGTTTTGATGGATAAATAAAATACAAAAAAGCTTGATGTTTTTCTCTTACAAAAATGGTTGCCAGAACCAGCATAGTATTTCTGTGTCTGCGCTGCGACCAGACCGGGATTTATCCCAATCTAAAAGACATCAACACATACAACACATCAGAACCCTACTCTACACGCACGTAAAACTGGATTCGCATAGCACGGCGTTTTCCCAGTGTGACGTACTGTGTACTTGCGGCAATAATAGCGTCCAAGGCTAGTATTGTTATGAAAGCTAAAGGCTGGTTTTAGCCATATCTTTCTCTGGGCCTACGGTCGTGTTCGTGTGTCTATGTCCACAGTTGTGACCGAGGGTAGCGGGTTCGATTCCCGCTCGGTCCAATTTCTCTTCCCACTTTTCGGGCCCGGCTATCATCATGCATGGAACGCGGCACGTCACAACATACCAGAACTACATAAAAAACAAATATTGTTGGATAGCTTACAAATACGATGTCGAGATCATTTCGCATGTAGTCAGGAAGCGTCCTAGTGAGTAGCACGTCAACTGAAAGCACAATTATAACATCCACAGTATTTTACATAATGTAAAAACAAGAGCAACTTGGGTACTGTGGGACAAATCGGTCGGCCACTGAAGAATTACGGACACACACCCAAGCTATGCACCTTTGTCCCATGATTTAGATTAGCCGGTCGTCGGGACGCCGATCACGTGATCACATCGACCGGCTAATCTAAATCATGGGACAAAAAGACTGCGCCATAATCTTCCGCTTAACACCTACCACAGATGCTTGGCACCCGGGTCAACTGGTTGTACGTACAACTGACCGCTTTTTTTTGCGAATGACAACCATCGATTGTCATTCGGTTGAAAATCAAGGCTCATTCACATAAGAGATACACGCGCTGGGCATACGCTCGGCGTGCCCAGCCATGGCTCGACACGGGCAAAGGCACGGACAGTCATGGATACGCCGGGCGCATTTCTGTCCAACGTGAGCGACGCTTGATGGTTGGTTCACACATAGTCACACAGTCACGGCAAGAAGCTTTCCGTACGCTAAGCGTGCGTCTGGCGCATTTCTTTCCAAAATAAATGATGCCGCGTTCACCAGACGTCCGTAACGGACGTTAACTAACCAGCGCGATGATGCCGTATTGTATTGTGACGACAAGCCTTTGTGGTAGGTGTTTCGGAATATTCTTCATCAAGCTTGGTGTCCGAAATAACCACTCAGATTATTACCGGAATTACCACACAAAATTACCAAGTTCAGGCTGCAACTTACGCGGCACTTTTCCCGGACTGGATGATGATTTATCGTCCATGTGGTTTTCTTGAGATTTTGACGGCGAGGCAAAATCCGGCATCACTTCGTCACCGCCGAACGAACTGAAAACAAATAAAAGAAACATCCTGTAGGGTACTGTGGGGTAAACCTAGCCACCTAGGCTCCGTTGAACTTTCTATTTCAGCAAACGATGAACCAAAGAGCTCATTTGAAAGAGAAAAGGGTTCGAGAAATCAATTGATATAATTTTAGCCGCAATCGGTCCATTGGTTGTTGAAATATGCAGCCTTGAAACTTTAGTGCCAGATTTTCCCATTGCCTGATTTACCTCATTGTACCCTACATTGCAAAATAGCGTTCCATCTCATTCATGCGTCGTTTCATTCCCTTTTATGGTTTATTCACATCGAAGACATGCGCTGGGCGTACGCTCGGCGTTCGACGCACCCAAAAGGCATGGACAGCCATCGATGCGCCGGGCGTACATCGAGCGCATTTCCTTTTAATGTAAAGGAAACATTATTACCCTATGGTAGGTTCTAGCCCCGTTGAAAACAGGCGTAAAACACCTCCCTATTCTTTTTTGTATATAGAGGCCTAACACCCAGCTTCCCGTTCTTACTTTTCAACGCAATACAAATAATCTTTCCTTCTAAAGTAAAACAGAGTATAAACCGGCAAATATTGCAAACGACGACTTCAGAACCGGTCACCCAAAGCTGTACGATCAAGATCAAGGAGAAGATAACGCCGGAAGACTAACGACGCATTTGGCACGCGTTCAAGAGCGGGAATTTGGAGGAAATCCTTACTTTTTTCCGTTCAGAAATTCGGCGGAATTCGACTCCATACTGTGACTGGCCGCAAAATCGCCGGAACCGGACATTTCTTCCGTCATTTCGCCAGGATTTTAGCTTTTTGGCTAGATTCCAAGCATCTTTCTATTTACCTGTAATATGCAAATCGGCTCGCAAGGGAAACGATGCTAACCGATGACAAAGTAAACATAAAACCTGCGCATCAATAATCGAAAGAATACGGTAATTGTGGCGCGCGATTGAATGATACTCAACACATTTTCACGCGAAATTAGAAAAGTCAATACGTCCAAGCCCAACCATTTATTTTTCAATATCCACTGCTTGAGTTATTATTATTCTGTCAAGTCGCCTTGTTATTTCAGTGCAATGTTGTCGTTGTGTGTTGCTCTTTTTCCGCTCCCTGATTACTGAACGATGTCGACAAAACTGCCGACTACCAATCCCAATCTCTAATGGCGCGTTCACCAGACGTCCGTTTCGTCCGTAAATCCATCCGTCCGTCCGTCCGTCAAATCCGTAAAACGTATCCAGGAGTACATGGCACACCGCAAACAACCATGTACTCCTAGATACGTTTGACGGACGGACGGACGGACGTCTACTGAACGCGCCATAAAAACACACTGAAATAAAATATGACCTTGCGGCAAGGTCAAATTTTATGCGTTGCGGACACTCGAAAAATAATAACTCAACTAGTGGATAGGTGCGGTGTACCATCCTTCATCAGGAATGTATAATTTATTAATATAAGGGGGAGGAATAAGCCAGCAGTGTACTGAGGCGGATGGATGGAAGGCCAGCGACCAAAGTCCGTCGCAAGCAGGAATTCTTCACTCTTTTGTGGTCGCACATGCAACCTTTGTTAGCCCTAACTGGTGTTTTCTCGTCGCATGTGCCAATAAAACTTCTCCTACGTACGCCAGCGTGCCGTCTCATGTATACGGCGACAAGCAAAGAACAGGCACAAAATACGGACGCAAACTCGTCCGAAATACAACGTCCTAAAACAAGTCGTCGTAAATGCGCGTTGTATACACGACAACCACAAAATATGCGTCGCAAATGATACTGAATGACGCAACAAGCCCCTGGAAAAGAGAGGTGAGTTTTATTTTTGTGTGGAGTGTTCATACGTATTTGATATTGATTAGAGGTGGGTCGATATCATCATTTTGGAAAAACGATATTCGATACGATATCGATACCACTAAAAAAATTCGATACGATATTCGATACGATATTTGGAAAAAAGTATCGTTTTTTCGATATTCGATATCGATATTCGATATTTTTTGGACAATTTTTTATATTCGATATTTTGCTGTTGCAGCTCATATTGCTGCACACTTGCACATATTTACATAGTGTTCGTGTTACAGTATGTACTGTACATGTACATGCATATAGCAAAGCAGTAGTACATTAGGCAGACTCAAAACAAGCCAGGTATACACGCCGTTTGCATGAATGTATGTATGAACTATGTAGTGTACGTACAGTACATTCATATGTATGTACGGTATGTGCATGTGCCCAGCATTAGGCTTCATTCAGGCATTCGATTCCCTGCAACTGCATGTGTTGATGGTTGAATTTCTCCACTTAGGTCCATTTGATCATTCCTCATGACACCCAAAGAGCAGTACAAATTGCCCCCAGTACAGAAGTAGGGATAGAGCTACACAAAAGTGTGGTTGGTGACCCAATTTTTGAGGTTCGAATTGGGCTCCAATAACGCATCAGACATTAGCAGACACTACTTCTGTCACTAGGACAGCGAATTTTTGTTCTTCCTGGAAATGGAATTGTGGCACCAAAACAGGGGAAAAATAACAAATTGGTCAACATTTTTGGTGGGGGTGAGTGTAAAAAAATCGATACGATATTTTGCAAAATATCGAATCGATACGATATTCGATATTTTTCAAATTGCAAATATCGATTCGATACGATAATCGATATTGCCCAAAAATCCGATATTTTTCAATATTCGATACGATATTCGATATTATCGACCCATCTCTAATATTGATCAATTTGTTTGGGTATTGTGTGTTGTAGGTTGCGATGAAGAATTAGTGTGCCCCATTTGTATAATTTTGGTTTTTTGTTTTTGTTAATTTTGATTATTTTATGGATTTGCTTGATTGTTTGTATGCGTAAGGCAAGTTCCCATGGGGAACTTGTGTGCCCCTCGGAGAAGCTAGCTTGTGCGTAAGGCAAGTTCCCAGGGGGGAACTTGTCCGCCCCTCAGAGTAGCTTTTATTTATGGATAGGATGAAATGGCGTTTGATGAAAGAGATTGCGTATTAGCATGGTGTCGTGATTTTGGGAAAATGGTGGAAGATACAATATATTAGTGGTAATATAATTTTTTTCATATGGTACGTAAGTAGAAATATGTTGAACATAACAGTTTTTTAGGTGTAAAAAGCCAGGCCTAACAAACACGCCTTTCAGGCGTCACAGATGACAAGAAGTCGGCAAAAGTTTAATAAGGTAGCACAAGCAAAGTCGAAGATACTGTAAGTGGTTGAGATTACTTACAACATGTACTGGCAGACAGTTTCATGAATAGAGGGAAATTGGGTATTGCGTAGGCGTACTTAACGAAGTTGTCGGTGGACAAGTGGTTTGATTACTATTACTATATCCTTTTGTGTTACAAGTGGACAGGTTAAAAAACGTAGGCAGTATATTATGCATCGCGCGCGCGTGGACAACTGTGAAAACAGGCCTAAAACCGCCGCCTTCCAGGCCAATGAATGAAAGTAAAAAATCTTGATAGGAAAGCCGAACCTGGTCAAAGAAGCCAAACAAAAGTCTGCATCCCTCGAAAAACACTCAGAAATTGAGCGCCTCCTCCGAGTTTACAAATTCTAACTCTGCCACATTGTATTGTCTAATACTGTACTGTGTACACAATTTTGTGCTGCTGGTGTTTGTTTGACATATCTCCACCAAAGGTCGGTACAGCTTGTTCTGTGGCACAACTAATATGCTGTATATTATGTGTCAACATATCTGTACAATGTTGTGTAGTCTGCAGTTCATTCTGCTGCTATGGATTGGTGTGTTCTCTTTTTTTCATCCGCTTGTTGAATAAAGACTTTCACTCATTCAAAGTCAGGCCTAAGAGCGCCTTGCAGGCCAATCAGGCCTAAAAGTGCCTTCAGGGCAATGAATAAAAGAAAAAAATTGGTAGGGAAAAACTGAACCTGGTCAAAGAAACCAAACAAAAGTCAGGCCTAAAAGCGCCTTGCAGGCAATTAGGCCTAAAAAGTGACTTCAGGGCAATGAATAAAAGTAAAAAATTGATAGGAAAAAAACTGAACCTGGCAAAGAAACCAATACAAAAGTGAGGCCTAAAGCGCCTTCAGGGCAATGAATAGAAGTAACAATTGATAGGAAAAAGCTGAACCTGGTCAAAGAAGTCAATACAAAAGTTAGGCCTAAAAGCGCCTTCAGGGCAATGAATAAAAGTAACAATTGATAGAAAAAAGCTGAACCTGGTCAAAGAACTACTGGCGCTGCGCGCAAAGTATGGTGCACGCGCGTGGACAGCTGCGCTTTCAGGGCAATGAATAAAAGTAAAAAATGATAGGAAAAAGCTGAACCTGGTCAAAGAAGCCAATACAAAAATCAGGCCTAAAAGCGCCTTCAGGGCAAATGAATAGAAGTAAAAAATTGATAGGAAAAAACTGAACCTGGTCAAAGAAGCCAATACAAAAGTCAGGCCTAAAAGCGCCTTCAGGGCAATGAATAACGGAAAAAATTGATAGGAAAAAACTGAACCTGGTCAAAAAAGTAATTACAAAAGTCAGGCCTAAAAGCGCCTTCAGGGCAATGAATAAAAGCAAAAAATTGAGAGGAAAAAGCTGAACCTGGTCAAAGAAGTCAATGCAATATGTGGGTTTTTGGGTTTCCCAGTGGTGTAGCGGTAAATAATGGATAATAACGGTAGCACTCAATACCTACGACTTGATACATAAACCCACTGAACGTACAAATTCTTGATACGATTTTCTTACGAACGTACAGTACTCGTCTTCACTCAAGACCGATTCGGATCCAGATGAGCCAGCCAGATGAGGAGAAGACTGCCGACAACAACTTCGAAGCCATGGAAGCCACACGGTAGCTGTGCATAGCAAAACGTCATGCTCGCCAAACACGAATAAAATATTGTTAGCAGCGAAATAAACAACGCAACCAAACGTCAGGGCAAGACAAAGGGAGAACACCGCTGATACCTCAGCATACACTCGCATTACCTGTTGCATTGCCCCAACCGCATTGCCTCAGCACACGTCACACGACGACAGCAGCACAACTTACGCACAACACAATGCAAATGCAATCACTACATAGTAGCCACCGGCAATAAAGTCGGCAATGATTAGTATCCATCCACTAACTGATGCAATGCTTTTCCTACGCATACTCTACAAAAGTCAGGCCTGAAAGCGCCTTCAGGGCAATGAATGAAAGTAAAAAATGATAGGAAAAAGCTGAACCTGGTACTTTTTGCAAAACATTGCATTTGAAAATGACACTCCACTGTGGAAATAGACACAGGCAAATCCTCGATTTCTGTGGTAACCTTCTGATCTGTTTTTTGAGTCGCTTTCTGTTGGCCTAGAAAAGTTGAAAGTGTGCATGAATAAACGTTGAAGCCTTGGCTACTTTTTGCAAGAGAAGAGACCACATTTGAAAATGACACTTAGCTGTGGAGATAGAAACAGAAACATCCAGAGAGTATATTATGAAACACCCTGTACAAAGAGATATAATCTAAACCACTTGCCCACCGACAACTTCGTTTAAGTACGCCTATGCAAATATCCCTTCCAACTTTCCCCTCTATTGATGCGCAGGCTACTATTACTGTATCTAGCCTCTACGTTATAAATTGTACAACTAACTACCAAAACACGTACTTAATCTCAACCACTTGTCGACCGGCGTTTTTGTTTAAGCAAGAAATAATTCATTTCCCCCCTCTCATACAACTGTTTACGAAAATACATACATAAACCACACCACTTGTACCCCGACAACTTTTGCCCCTGCTACTAAACCGCCTCTTTGGTGAAAACTGCTCACCCGACGACTTGGCCTAGTGGTCTAAGGCGCCGAAATTCCCTGCACAGAACTTCGTAGCTGTGCCGCGCTCAGTACGCGCACGTCTGCCGGGGACAGACAATTTTTCTCGATTATTTTCCTTAAGTACTGACCGGTTTCGCTATTAAACTTTTCAACACGGGGAAAGTCTACGTATGCACTGAAAAATTTACTGTGCTCGGGCTCCTTCAACGTTGCCTATCTCGCATGCATAGGCACTTGTCAAGTGACTAGCCCTCCCCGAAGGGGAGGGGCAAAAACGCCCAAAATACAAGCAACTTATCTGTTAAATAGGAACATGACAGACACAAATGGGACGCATATATGACGAGAAAACACCAAGTTAGGGCTAACAAAGGTTGCATGTGCGATCGCCAAAAAGTGAAGAATTCCTGCTTGCGACAGACTTTGGTCGCTAGCCTTCCATCCGCTTCAGTACACTGCTGGCTTATTCCTCCCCTTATAATAAATTATATATTCCTGCCTTCATGGTTTACAGAATAATTTTAATTTTAAAACTCGACACAGCACATACTCATGTACGTCATCATAAGAAATAATAAATATTGTAGCCTACACAATTAGGTGGAGAAAAACCAAGGATTTTGTAGATCCTTGGTAAAACAGAACAGGTAACCAAATAAGACAGTCTGACTGATATGTGATATGATATTGCTTGTCAATAAATTAGAAGCAAAATATTCCAGTGAATGCGGATCTTCTTATCTCACGTTAATTTTGAGTAACTGAAAATAAAATCAACATTCACCTAGCTTGAATGATGACAAGATAACCCACCGGCATCCAGTACAACGTAGCATTCATCAAGCTTCGAGGGCCTATTCTTGTACAAAGTAATGTAGCGCGGAAGTGCGAACGTTTGTAGCCTACCTTGTTTTCGATAAGACGAATATTCCTTTCTTTTTCCTCTTTTCATACCGCATATCCAAGCGGTAAAAATGTGCCAATCGTTTCACCTGAAAAGAAATATAGGCCTAACATCCCGATTTTAGTAGGAGACAGGGACACCATTGTGTCAGCAGAAATATATAACATTATAGAGAGATTTATATTATATTTCTGGTGTCAGAACAGATTACGGTCTTCGGTGAGATTCACGGATATTCACGAGTTGCGGTAAGCGCTAGTACTGGGTCGCGATGTGACCCCTCTGAATAACCGTGACTTTCAGTGCAACAGTTGATCGGCGTCGGTGGCGCGGTCGACGTTGTTTAGGCAGCTGGGAAGAAAAAGAAAGCGAGCGGGGAAGAAATGACGTCGACCGCGACGCCGATCAAATGTTGCACTCAAAGTCACGGTTATTCAGCAGAGGGGTCAGCTCGCGACCCCAGTACTTACCTAGCGCTTAGTGCAACTCGTGAATACCCCTCCAGCTGGTAAAGTTTGGGCCGGAAAGATATGGGCTGGGGTAGGGCGGAGTACCGAACTTTGTAGGTACTGTACATAGGTATACCCCAGGGGCTATAATCGCGACAAGTCCTAGTGGACTTCCCTACTAATGTAATGAGACGAAAACAACCGCCTTAGCAGAAAAAGTACGTATGCACGTTCCTTTGTGTGCTTCCTGTTGGTCACTTTGCCTAATGTTTCAAAGAATCGATAAAGTTGCTGCTGTTTCTGAAAAGTATTACAGTCATGCATGAGGTATACACGAAGGTAAATTCTGCAAGCGCTATTCTGCGGGAAGGTTGAGAAAACTCGTCCTCTTATCGACTCGAGTATGGCGAATAGCCGTGTTCTGTACTATTACACACGTACCAATGTACATTCTGTGACGTGCCGCGTTCCGCATGGCGATAGCCGGGCCCCGAAAAGGGGGGAGAGAAATAGGACCGAACGGGAATCGAACCCGTTACCCTCGGACACAGCTGCGGACTTAGGTAACCCCACCAGGACCGGTCCGGGGACATTTGGCTAAACTCGCCTTACCTACCTAGAACTGGTTTACGTACACTACTACTGGCCTCGGACGCTATTGCCATACGTACGCAGTACGTAACATCCCGCCCGCCAAGCAGGCGTCCTCGCCGTCCACTACTGGACACTCCTGGTCCGAGGCATTTTGATCAAGGTGTCTGCCCAACACCTCCTGAGGGCTTCGGGTTCCTTTCCGTTCGGTCCTCCATGTGACGTGCCGCGTTCCGTATGGCGATAGCCGGGCCCCGAAAAGGGGGGAGAGAAATAGGACCGAACGGGAATCGAACCCGTTACCCTCGGACACAGCTGCGGACTTAGGCAACCCCACCAGGGACCGGTCCGGGGACTTTTGGCTAAACTCGCCTTACCTACATACCTAGAACTGGTTTACGTACACTACTACTGGCCTCGGACGCTATCGCCATACGTACGCAGTACGTAACAATTCGTTGTACGTACTGTGTGAAGTAAGTATAGGTACCCGTGCTACCCAAGAAACCGCCAAAATGTAAAACACGACGATTCTCATAGAAAACTTTACAGATGGACCTGCATGTAGAAAGTATGGTGCGTGTAGACGACTGCGAAAGAAGTGGACCTGACTTGGACCGCGCCGAAATGGAAACAAACATAGGTGTTTCAAGTTACTGGGGCTTAGGCTGCGGCTGAGACTGAGGCCTACTCATCTGTATCCAATACCTAAACCTAAGCCTTAGCCAGAGCCTAAGCCTATTTCCGTCCATGCGCTTGCGCAAAATAGATACTACTCTCCACTGCCCAGCGCCCAACGCCCAGTAATGCGCCCAGTAGCTTCAAACACCTCCATTTCTTTTCTTTTCTTTTATTCTTTTTCGGCATGTGATGTGGCACGGCACGTACTCCTAGAGCGCGCGCCCCGCTTCGCTGCGCGCGCCGGCCGCCCCCCTCCCGACGGGCGCGCGCAGCGAAGCGGAGCGCGCGCTCTAGGAGTACGTGGATGTGGACGCGCGAAAAATATGGTCCACTCCTTTCGCATCTGTCCACGCTGGACCTCCGTACTTTCTACAGGCGCGTGGACAGCTTAACAGGTATTGCAGGTCCATCGTGTAAAGTTGTCTATGAAAATCGTCGTGTTTTACATTTTGGCGGCCTGGGGGACTAACCTCCCTGGTTTCCTCCTTCCGATTTTGGCAGATACGGTAGACAGACTGGGTTGGCGACTTCAAAAATTGCACTAATCTTCGGTTGAGCGCGGCGCTGAATGGGGTTCCAGGCTGAAGCAAAATTTGGTTTCATTTGTGCCTACGCGAACAAAAAAGTCACAAGAAAGAAGATTACCTTCGCCGATATATTCATTTTCTAGGATCCGTTATTCACAGCCCTAATTAAATCCGTGGATTACTGTGGCGTAAACCCGGACACGGGGGTAAACCCGGACATCTAGCGTATCTCCGCAACCATACAACCGATTGAGACAAGTATTCTACAGGGTGTCTCATAATAAACCGAACACTTTTCCGTGCATGTAACTCTGAACCACAAACAAATAAAAATTTGCTCGGCCCGATCCCAAACCCCCTTCCTCCCCCGCAAAATTACATTAATAAAAAAAAAAAAAAAAAAAAATTTTTCCTTTCCTCCCCCAAAAAAAAAATTACATTTCCACAAAAAAAAATACACCCACCTAAAAAAAAAATTTTATTACAAAAAAAAAAAAAAAAACAAAATAAAATAAACTTATCATAGTACTACTGACATTTATTTTTATACTAATCGCTTGCTGAAGCGGCAAGTTCAGAAAAGCTTAGGTGTCCGGGTTTACCCCGTGTCTGGGTTTACCCCACAGTACCCTACCTTCGCCATCCATTTCGAGCCCGAGTCGGCCCGATGTCGAAACTGGGCAGCAGCCGAGTTGCCGCCTCCTCCTGATGCCTGTTTGCTGAAGGACCAGGAGCCCTGACTGACATCCGTGTCCGACGACTCCAGCGTCCGTCCCCGTCCCCCAGGCGGCGTTCGATCATCCCCGCCGGGATCATTCCGATTCTTGCCGAAGAAACAGTCTAGAATCGAGAAGGAAAATGTTTGCCACTTAGTGTATGTGCTAGCAAGAAATCTAACGCTGGACCTGGGTGGTCGAGGGGTAAAATGTGGTGAGGTAAATTTTACCGCGTGGTAAAATTTACCACAATTTACCGCGGGGTAAACTTTTGCCGCAGCTTACCGAGAGTTAAAATTTACCGCCGGGTAAACTTTTACCGCGGGGTAAAATGTAAGCAAGTTTAGATCAGTGCCAGCAGGGTCGTTATCATCGTTTTTCTAGTCTGTTCTTCTCTTCGCTCACTCCTTTTCAGCTCCCAGATGACTGAACAACGTCGACCATCCTGTCCGCAAACCTTTCACTAATTTCCGCGGGGTTAAGTCCACCCAGGAGCTGAGCGCAAACTGGCCAATCATCAATTACCAATACCAACCCCACCCCAAATCCCGTGCCGATGTGTGCTGCAAGCATTTACGTGTACCTGTCAATCCGGACGTCTTCTGTCCGTGCAGAAACGGCATGGGCGGAATGAAGGGAACGCCCATGCATTCCTCCGCCTCTGACTGCATCCCTCCGAACGCATGATCCATCTGGTTCAATGTAGACGACGATGAGGGAGTGGGGCGTTCGAAAAACCAGTCGCTTTGCTCGTCATCGCCTGCAGGAAAAACGTAAGTATTGACCAGTTGCGCTAACAATTTTTGGATGATCGCGAGCTGACCCTCTGCTTTTCAGTGCCTTTTTTCATCGGTGTGTGTCGGCCGGCGGGTGCTGGTTAAAAAATCGATCAAAAAACGCACTGAAAAAAAACAAAGGTGTCAGCTCGACCACCCGGAAATTGTTAGCGCAATTGGTTCATACGGGGGTGCATTGTGGCAATGCACCAGTAAATACGGTAGGAAGTGAAAAAAACACGCGCAAACCTTGTCTGCCCTCGTCGCTCGTACCGCTGGCACCATCTGAATCTGTGGAGCTCAAATTGCTGCAAAAACAAAGACTTTACATAATTACTCCAAAGCAACTGGGTACACGGGGGTAATTCCTACCACTCAGACATATAGCAAAGTAAAGTGTTTGGTAAAGTTTGGTATTTCTTTCTCTGGGTAGCCACCGGGTTCACCCCATGGCACCCAGAACGTTACTGGCCGAATTTGGCCCAAGTTACCCTCCAACATAGGGTACTATGGGGGTAAACCCGTCCACGAAGTAAACTCGGCCACCAAACCTTCTGTGAACTTGCTGTTTCGAACCAAACTGCTCATTCGAACTCGTCTCGGTCTCGCAACTTTGAATGCCAATCTTAGGCGAGACCGAGACTAGATTGAACAGCAATTTCCTGCATTTCTACTGAGATTTTATGCTGCCCTCGGCCCATCTCAACGATAGCCTACCTTTCCAAATCGCAATCCATACTGCTTTCAGAGCACTGTAGAGGGCGACGCTGTTGCTGCATGGTACGACGCCAGGAGCTGGTGCTATTGGCTCCGCCTACGCTGCGCAGCCGTCCCGCGGATGAATTCCTCGCCAACTCGCCATGGTGACTAGGGCCTTCCTTTTGTTCCACTTCTCTGCAAAGCAACAGTAATGAATCACTTCACCGCCACTGAAAGCCACTTCCGCCGACTACACATTCGACCTGCCTCACTCTCCAACTAGAACCTGGCTCGTCAAAGGATCACGATTTTGGACGCTGTTTCGATTTTGACCACCGAGAATTTTTTTATACGTATACGGTATACGTTATAATACACCTAGTTATGCAAATTTAGGTACTATGTATAAGTGCTACGGAGCCATTTTACGTACGTTGATACTATTTTTGCTTTATGTGTAATGTATGTACGAATTGTATGTAGAGCGCTATTTACATACACAATATGGTTGGTATTCGCCATGTTTACTGCATTTGCGGTATGCGATAATACCATTGGTTGTATGTTGTGCGCACGCATGCGATCAAGAATAAAGTGATGATGATGATCACACAAAGAGAATGGAGTAGTCAGCAAAACTGCAACCAAAATATATAATTGGACTTAGGCTTGGGCTTCGACTCCCCACTTCAATGGGTACCCATTTTATTGGGTTTTACGAAACCATTTTATTGGGTTTAGGAACCCATTGCAATGGGTTTTTCCACAACAACCCATTGTAAAAAAAACCCATTATAAGAACAATTCCACGAGAAAATCGGGCAGAGCCGCAAACATGGACCACCTCAGATCGGGACCGGGCATAGCTCATATGAAAGCCCGTAAAAAGTTGACCTAAATAGAAAAATTCCGACGAAAATTGGTTAACCCCTCGCCGAGATTCAGCAGCCTGAAGTTTGGCCAAATTGTCAGTGCTTAATTTTCATGGAATTTCGACCCCCGGACCAAAGAATGGCCATATCTACGGCTACAAAGCTGATATCGGCGAGCTCTTTTTTTGTTCGAATCCACATTATTTGGCGAAGCCAACCCATATATGGCTTATGGTTTAACCCCTACCGCTGTTGAAATACTAGCAAAAACGCGATGACAAATTTTTGGCAATTGCCCAAATATTTAACCGTTTGTTTCTCGAAGCCACAACAATGGCCAAAGGCGGCACCTACCACGTTAGAATCGCCTTTTCTTCCTCTTTCTAATGAGGTAGGTCCCGTCCATTCCCTGCCATGCGGTGCTGAAATACAGGGTGTTTCTTATATATGAATGAGAATAGGCATTACCCACAGTGGCCAGAACAGATTAAATTTTTTCACAGCTATGTTGTGTAGTTTTTGACGCTGAATCGAATGAGCCAATTCCCATCGCTCTAGACCCATCCGTTAAGGTATATACGGACTCTTTCCGACCCAACTTTGAGGAGCTATAGCGCTCGCCACGCAGCACATACAAGCATGCAGTTTTGCTTTCATAGTAGACCCAATCTTGGCCTACCCATACATAAAAAGAGCGGCCCAAAAGCTTTTGTATTTGGCGCAGTACGACGTCTCAAAGTCACCCCCAAAAACATGGGATTTGGCGCTACAGAACGAACCGCTGGGTATTTTTCAACATCCAGCATACCATTCGATTCGTCTCACTGAGACGAGTCGATCGAGACCTCTGGCGCCGCTCTACGTTGCTTCTACGCAAAGTTATTCCAGAAAAACCTTATATTGGGGGCTATCGTTTGAACGAAGATTGCGCAAAGCACAGGCCGTTTCAAGTTGCGCACAGACGCTTGTTGAAAAGTTCAGGTGATGCTCTTTCATATGAGTACTCTGCCGTTTTCCAACTCGCCCTGGTTGTCTCAGGAGAGATCGATGAAGATAGGACCTCATATAGCCTGTTTACTATGGTATACTCTGTTCAACGAAAGAAAACGTCGAGAAACCCATACTAACGGGTAAACTGGTGAGATTGATGTTTCATGCCACAGTAGAAGTTGCCTCTGAGTACATTGACGTTTCATCCAGTCACCCTCCCCTTGATGTTTCATAAAGTGCCCGTGCCCAACCCCGCTATTATTTTGGAAAGAGTCCGTATATACCTTAAGGAGTTACGGGTGTGAATATATGGAAAAACTGTGATTTTTTGCACTGGAAAGTAATTTTTTCCTCCTTAAGGAGTACCCAGACATATGATATATCATTCGATTCGCCTTAAGAAGTTCTATCGATTGGTTGCAATTTCATTTTGCTTAAACCCAACTCACACCATGAAAAATGCAAAAAAACGGGCTTTCGGAACTAAGAAATGGGTATTTTTTGCTCATAAGTTCCAATGGGTAGGGTTAAGTGGTTAAACTTTTTGTTCCATTAGATAGCGCCTAAAAAGCGCTCCCAGATAAGGTATGTATCAATAAAATTAAGCACCCTCATCTGTATCTCTGACTGCAAAACTCCACGGACACATACAGAAAATGCAATTTTATTCTGTTTGGGAAGGGTTAATTCCCATTTTACAGCCAAATAAACCATACTTTTGAACTTAGTGTCAAATTTTACATATAGAAGCATATACAATGGGAATTAACCCTTCCAAACAGAATAAAATTGCATTTTCTGTATGTGTCGGCGCAGTTTTGCAGTCAGAGATACAGATGAGGGTGCTTAATTTTATTGATACATACCTTATCTGGGAGCGCTTTTTAGGCGCTATCTAATGGAACAAAAAGTTTAACCACTTAACCCTACCCATTGGAACTTATGAGCAAAAAATACCCATTTCTTAGTTCTGAAAGCCCGTTTTTTGCATTTTTTATGATGTGAGTTGGGTTTAAGCAAAATGAAATTGCAACCAATCGATAGAACTTCTCAAGGCGAATCGAATGATATATCATATGTCTGGGTACTCCTTAAGGAGTAAAAAATTACTTTCCAGTGCAAAAAATCACAGTTTTTCCACATATTCACACCCGTAACTCCTTAACGGATGGGTCTAGAGCGATGGGAATTGGTTCATTCGATTCAGCGTCAAAAACTACACAACATAAATGTGAAAAAATTTAATCTGTTCTGGTCACTGTGGGTAATGCCTATTTTCATTCATATATAAGAAACACCCTGTATTTCAGCGGCGCATGGGAGGGAATGGATGGGACCTACCTCATTAGAAAGAGGAAGAAAAGGCGATTCTAACGTGGTAGGTGCCGCCTTTGGCCATTGTTGCGGCTTCGAGAAACAAACGGTTAAAGATTTGGGTAATTTTCAAAAATTTGTCATGGCCTTTTTGCGAATATTTCAGCAATGGTAGGGGTTAAACCGTAAGTTAAATATGGGTTGGCTTCGCCAAAGAATGCGGATTCGAACAAAAAAAGAGCTCGCCGATATCAGCTATGTAGCCGTAGATATGGCCATTCTTTGGTCCAGGGGTCGAAATTCCAAAAAAATTAAGCACTGACAATTTGGCCAAACTTCAGGCTGCTGAATCTCGGCGAGGGGTTAACCAATTTTCGTCGGAATTTTTGTATTTAGGTCAACTTTTTACGGGCTTTTATATGAGCTATGCCCGGTCCCGATCTGAGGGGGTCCATGTTTGCGGCTTCTATAGAGCACTGCCCGATTCTCTCGTGGAAAAATTCATAAATGGGGAGAATATGTGCCAGGGATTGCTTCCTTCGTTTACACTGTGTGCTCCATTCTTCCCCTAAGCCCAGTTTTATATTTTTGCTGCAACATTTGTGACGCAGAGGAAGAGGCCCATGCCCAACTGATCGCAACACACAGAAAGAACAAGAATGAATACAGGTGTGAGTGTATTTCGCTATTTCCTGTCTTGTGGCGTGATCTTTATCGTTATTCATCAAAAAAAAAAAAAAAGGTAGACGCGATAGCGGATGGCTGATTTTGAAGTTGACATCACTATTGATGACTTCATTTGTGGAAAAGTAAATTTTTATCCAAAAGTATTGGGCACCACATTTAGATTTTCAGTTGACATCACTATTGATGATGGTTGATTTTTAGCTTGACATCACTATTGATGACTTCATTTGTGGAAAAGTAAAATTTTTATCCAAAAGTATTGGGCACCACATTTAGATTTTCAGTTGACATCACTATTGATGATGTCATTTGTGGATAGGAGGTTGCCACGAGGAAAATAAGCTGAGTACAAAAACCTGCCAGGAGGAAAATGAGCTGGAAACAATAGTGAGTCAAGTTCTACATGATGCAATATAGAGTCAAATAGTTGAGAAACATGTTTGTGAGTTGATGACATCATTTGTGGACAGCATGTTGCCACGAGGAAAATGAGCTGAGTACAAAAACCTGCCATGAGGAAAATGAAGTGAGCAATAATATGCAGCAAAGTTTGGGTTCAAGTTTCTGTCAAAAAATGTCCACTCAAAAGATGAATAAAATCGGTGGCTTCTATCTGTTCATTGTCATAAAAATGAAGGGCAGCAACTATCAGGGTCTCTGCAGGTACATTTATGCCTACACAAGACAGAAGAGTTTGCACTTGGTCAGTGAATTTTTTCAGGCCAACTTCAATAGTTATATGAGGGAATGGAATCAGTTGTCAGATGCAGTAAAGACGCAGTGGAGTACTTCAGCTGGATCCCTGCATCATTTGGCTGCAATAGTGAAGATCCTGAAAAAGAGAAAGGCGAATAAGTTTAAGTGACAGTTTAAGAAGGGCAAAACCTTCAGAAGAGTCAGAAAAAGCAAATAAGTGACAAAACCTTGATTGATGGCTCATATATCTCGTTTTTTTGTGTCACTGTACAGCACGTAGTGGTAAAATAATTTTCTAAGAATTCAGTTTCCTTGTGGCAAACAAATTTACTCACAATGCAGAGAGCATACTGATTCATCAACTAGGGCTTGCAGCCCCCCCGGCCTCCCGTTTTTGTCTTTTACTCTTTCCTCTCGCGCGGGCCCCCGCACCACGAGAGGAGGGGTGGCTCGCATTCTCTGCCTACTATCTTTTATTCCGTCTCGCCTTGGGGAAAACCCCCAAAACACAACGAACCCCTTCACAATGCCTCTAATCAGATCAACTTAACTCCTACTTCAATCCATTAACTCATCTGCAAGGGTTCGGTCATGCGCACACAATGACCTCATATCCATAGTGATGTCAAGAACTAAAACAAGTCATCAATAGTGTGATGTCAACTGAAAATCATAGACAAAATGTGGTGCCCGATACTTTTGGACTAAAAATTTACTCTTTCCCACAAGATGCCAGAGTCATCAATAGTGATGTCAAGCGTTCAAAATCAGCCATACAAACTAATATACACTTCAAGCCAAAAAGAAAACCACACCCACAACAAACATTATATACCTTCACGTCCATATCCATCATCCAATAGTATGCAGATGCAACGACGCACACTCTACTACCATATCACTCCGAATTAGCAGAGAGGCGACGAAGAAAAAGAATTAACGTCTCCACCATCCTAGAACACCTCGATCAGAGGAGCCTCATATTCAGCCAGCTCATAGATAGTACCTTTCCTCGCGCTTCTTCATAATCGCCATTCTAATTTTCTATTCTTTCCTAATAGCAATCTGCTGAGCTTTGTTTCGCTCATCGCGAATGCGCGCCGTCACTCTAAACTGTACTTGATGGCGCGATGCTTTCCGACTCGTTGCTTCTGCTCACCTCTCTCATCGCTTCTCCTTCTAGTTCTGCCAATATAATTCCTTTTATCCTTACTGTCTTCTTACCGATTTTTTACACATTCCCCCTATATCCACCACCACAACAATCCTTCTCTCATCTTTCCTTTCCTGCAACACCTCCCTAGATCATACCAAATCATATTCATCTTCCTTATTTGCCATCCTCCTATTCCTCTTCCTCTTTCTTAGTTATACTCTTCCACTCTTTTTCTCTCCTCACTCTCAAGTTTGCAATCTTGCTCTTCCCACAACCACTGCTCTCGCCAACAGGTGGTCATACAATTCCCCCATATTATCCACCACCACAACCACTGCTCTGCCAAACAGAGTTGTCATTAGATTGCTTATTGGAACGCCCTTGCTGATCTGGTCGACCAGACTCCTCCGTCTCCTCTGGACTGTCCTCTCCTCAGCCACTTCTTTTCGGTCCCACCCACGCTCTCCCTGTCGGTCTCCCCTCCCCCCCTCGCCATCACTCTAGTAAATCCTTATTCCTTCCTTCCTATCACTTCTTTTAACTCACCAATTCTTCAAAATACAGTACTCAACTCTCCTCCAACAACATTGACCTGATTTCTCAACTTACGAGAAAGTCACCCTATCTATCGAGCTCTCCGACATCAATGAGCTCAACCCTATCTATCAGACGTTTCTACGATTGAGCACCACTTCAAATCCTTTTTCCCTTCGCCGCCCTCATCCTGCTAAATTCCGAGTATATTCATAGACATTGCTCTTGCCATCTGCAACAACTCCAACTATTATATGCGAGCAACCAGCAGAACTGACAAGAATCAATACATCCTTATTTAGTGTTTTCTCATCTTTTTGCTTGCATGCTCCCATACTTCAGTGTTGCTGTAGATGTCCAGCTCTCCACTCTTCTGCAGATTGCTGGGTAGCATACTCGAGGATGGAAATCAACCTCTCTGCTGTCAGATTGGTGCGTGCTTTTTGAGGCATCCAGTAGTTCTAATCCAGGGCTGCGGTCCTTCTCTACCCCTTCTTTCCACCAACCCCAAATTACATAATAAACAATCTATAACATATTTTTTTTCCCCAAGCAACGAATAAAAAATAATCCCAACAGAAATCTCACCATTCCCACCCAACACTCAACTACATCAAATCCGAAATAAATTCTCTACCATTATTCTACCCACACATCAATTATCAGAATCGCGTCTCTAAATAACCGCCACGCCCGAACTAGCCCTATATGCAAACCCATTACATAGCGCTAGATACAGTCCCCGCCGGCGCCGACCCACCAGATCCCCAGGATCTCCTTCACCACCCATCATTCTAATGAACCGCAGATAGCCGTAGCAAGAGCAAGCGCCCTTTCTCCCCCTGCCCACTAGAGAGCTCCACACCGTCCACCCCCGCGCAAAGTACATCCAGATCACTACATACCTAAGCTTATCAATATCCCCCTCTCCTCTCTAAAGCAGGCATGACGCAACACCAGAGGGGATATCAGTGGAGGGCCCCCCACTCCCCCCCCCCCCCCACTAGAGGACAGTCAACCCCTGGCTGCGCTTCCCCAAGGGGACTGTTGAGTGAGTCACGACACATACCCCCCCCCCCCCCCCCCCCCACCAGCTTACCAATAAACGAAAGGAGGGTCTGTTAGGCTTACACATAAGCTTACCAATAAACGAAAGGAGGGGTCTGTTAGGCTTACACATAGAGCTTACCAATAACACCCCAGAAACACGGAGACAAACAGAGACAAGAGAGACGAGGAACAAAATTACGAGGAAAAGGAGGGTCTGGTTAGGGCTTACACATAGAGGGGCTTACCAATAAACGAAAAAAAACAAAAGGAGGGTCTCTCTCAACCATATTTGAACCCTATTGATGAATAAGTATGCTCTCTGCATTGTGAGTAAATTTGTTTGCCACAAGGAAACTGAATTCTATTTTATTTTACCACTACGTGCTGTACAGTGACACAAAAAAACGAGATATATGAGCCATCAATCAAGGTTTTGTCACTTATTTGCTTTTTCTGACTCTTCTGAAGGTTTTGCCCTTCTTAAACTGTCACTTAAACTTATTCGCCTTTCTCTTTTTCAGGATCTTCACTATTGCAGCCAAATGATGCAGGGATCCAGCTGAAGTACTCCACTGCGTCTTTACTGCATCTGACAACTGATTCCATTCCCTCATATAACTATTGAAGTTGGCCTGAAAAAATTCACTGACCAAGTGCAAACTCTTCTGTCTTGTGTAGGCATAAATGTACCTGCAGAGACCCTGATAGTTGCTGCCCTTCATTTTTATGACAATGAACAGATAGAAGCCACCGATTTTATTCATCTTTTGAGTGGACATTTTTTGACAGAAACTTGAACCCAAACTTTGCTGCATATTATTGCTCACTTCATTTTCCTCATGGCAGGTTTTTGTACTCAGCTCATTTTCCTCGTGGCAACATGCTGTCCACAAATGATGTCATCAACTCACAAACATGTTTCTCAACTATTTGACTCTATATTGCATCATGTAGAACTTGACTCACTATTGTTTCCAGCTCATTTTCCTCCTGGCAGGTTTTTGTACTCAGCTTATTTTCCTCGTGGCAACCTCCTATCCACAAATGACATCATCAATAGTGATGTCAACTGAAAATCTAAATGTGGTGCCCAATACTTTTGGATAAAAATTTTACTTTTCCACAAATGAAGTCATCAATAGTGATGTCAAGCTAAAAATCAACCATCATCAATAGTGATGTCAACTGAAAATCTAAATGTGGTGCCCAATACTTTTGGATAAAAATTTACTTTTCCACAAATGAAGTCATCAATAGTGATGTCAACTTCAAAATCAGCCATAACAGATACAGCATCACTTTTTTAGCAAAATAATTCTTTTTTCCTTATGTTTCTTCGATTTTTGATACAACAATTCCCCCATATTATCCACCACCACAACAATCGCTTTCTCTTGCATCTTTTCGCTTTTCCTCCAACACCTCCCCTTAGATCTGATACCATGATGATCATATTGTCATCTTCCTTTATTTTGCCATCCTCCTTTAATTTGTCATCTTCCTTTATTTTCCCATCCTCCTTTAATTTGTCATCTTCCTTTAATTTGCCCTCTTCCTTCAATTCCAAACTCTCAAAGTCCATGCTTTCACACTCCTTGCTTTCAAAGTCCTTGCTGCTCATGCTCATCAATACACCTGAGTGAACCTCAACCTATTATTGATCACCTCATTTTCCTCGTGGCAACCCATTTGCTCTCAGCTCAGTTCTGCTGCCCACAGATGATGTCATCAATAGTCAAATGATGTCATCAACTTGCAAACATGTTCAAACATGTTTCTCTGCCACGAGGAAAAAAATGAGTGTCTTTTGCATGCATTTTGTGCACTTTTTCCTGCCACGAGGAAAATGAAAAGGTATTATATAGTAACTCTGGTTGATTCCCTGTGTGAATCAGCCAACCCACGCTCTAATTTATTTCACCAGCAATCTTCATTGCTAAGATAAAAACAAAGCAAGTTCTATCTTTCAACATGGATCTTATTCGTGAAAGCTATGCGAGTTCTGAGGAGAGTTCATCTGATGATGACTCTCTGTATGAAAGTGAGGAGGAGGAGAGTCAAGTCATGGAGCTGAGGCTTCCTATCAAGGAGTACTATGAGCTATCTGAGCCTGAAACTCTCATTGACAACAAGACGTACAACATCAAGGGGCACGCATACACTCTTAAGTT
>JASAMW010006702.1:0-18068 GCA_030247985.1 Epsilonema sp. ZAB3_2
CAACAGGATGCGCTATTCACATATTCCTGCGAAATCGCGAATCCCGCTACCGTAATTTTCGAAATTTGAAACGCCCTAACTTATGTTCCAAGAGGCGTAGAGGGCTGAAATTTTGCATGCAGGTAGGGTCCCATGGGGGCTACGTGTACACAAAAAATCAGCCGGATAGCTCCACTGGAACCGGAAATATCTTGTGGAAAGGGTCAAAATCCGTGATTTTGCGACCTGGCCAACTTTGAACGTGTCTAGCTCGCCACACAGGGCGAATTTTCGGATGGGGTTTTTTGTTCAGAAAGAGCAACACCTAGGGTATTGATTCCTGCATTGACCCCACCCGGTGAAAATTCACCCGTCCACGAAGATTGCACAGCTGCCAGAAATTTTGCCTTAACTGTTCTCCATTCCTTTCACTTAGCTCTCACCAATCACGCGTTCACTGTTCAATTTCGTCGTTGCCTTGCGGTCCTACTTATTCTAGAAGTCCACACCTGCGCCTGCGCAATGCAGGAATCAATAGCCAAAGTGTTAGGCTTCCAGAAACCAAAAAGCGCATCCCAAAATTCGCCCTGTGTGGCGAGCTACACACGCCCAAAGTACGGCAAGTCGAAAAAACGCCGAAATTGACCCGTTTCTCCAGATATTTCCGGTTCCACTGGAGCTATCGGGCTGATTTTTTGTAAACACATAGCCCCCATGGGACTTTAGGTGCCTGCAAAATTTCAGCCCTCTACGCCTCTTAGAACATAAGTTAGGGCGTTTCAAAGTTCGAAAATTACAGTAGCGGGATTCGCGATTTGGCAGGAATATGTGAATAGCGCATCATGTTGTGAATCGGCCGCTCTAATTTTTCGCTCAGTTTTTAGGGACGACCTTACTCTATGTAAATATGGAAAAAACAAAAATTCCATAGTGGTCCGAGCTCGAGCTAGAGGGGCCTGAATACCGTAATGTAGGCAGAGAAAAGGGTCAATTTCTACATACAGAGCGTCTGTACGTCTGCACGTCCGTACGTCAAACGTACGCTGGCGCGTTCACCAGACATCCGTCACGTCCGTCAAATCCGTAACGGATGTATCTAGGAGTACATGGCACACCGCAAACAACCGTGTACTCCTAGATACGTTTTACGGAATTGATGGATGGATGTGACGGACACCTGGTGAACGCGCCATGCATCTGTCCATCTGGCATATCTAGGAGTAATTGACACGACCAGGTACTCCTGGATATGCCGGACGTACACCGGACACAGACGTATGTCGTCATGTGAACACGGCATCACTGTACAGCTCCCTATATCATACGGAAACATGCCAGGAATGTACGTACATACTTGCGTTTACGCACAAAGCCGGGATACCAGTAATGCGCAGGCATGTCGAGTACTAATACTGATGGCTGTGCGTAAAAGCAAGTTCGCTTGCTTGGCCCCTTGTTCTTGGCCGTTGTGTACAACAGTCCACAATCCACAACAATTGCGTTGCATACTTACCTTGCCGCCGACGCATTAAAACTGCTGCCGATTTGAATGTTGATCCACAGATGGCATAATTGAAACGCTGAGCGTGCCCAAATACGGCATCTACAGGGCCGAATAGGCACAGAGCAGGGGCCAGGGGCGTGAAAACTGGGCAAATAGCACGTCGTATGCAGTCATTTCAGGCAATGAACAAGAAAGGAAGCTGCGAAGGCCGCAGGAATAACGCAACTGCTGCGTACATTGGCTCAAACACGGCATTGACTAATAAAAGCATGATAAAAGCACGTTGAATGCATTTTTTGGCCCACGAATGCAGGCGGAAGTTGTTGTTTCCGGTTGATCTCGTGAAAAAGTGTCCATGAGATGGCGTATGATACGGGAAATTTGAAAGCGAGCGCCCCGAATAACGTGACCGACGTCGCGTTGCGCTCTGTACGTAGAAATTGACCCTTTTCTCTGCCTACATTATGGTATTCAGGCCCCTCTAGCTCGAGCTCGGACCACTATGGAATTTTTGTTTTTTCCATGTTTACATAGAGTAAGGTCGTCCCTAAAAACTGAGCGAAAAATTAGAGCGGCCGATTCACAACATGATGCGTTATTCACATATTCCTGCCAAATCGCGAATCCCGCTACTGTAATTTTCGAACTTTGAAACGCCCTAACTTATGTTCCAAGAGGCGTAGAGGGCTGAAATTTTGCAAGCACCTAAAATCCCATGGGGGCTATGTGTATACAAAAAATCAGCCCGATAGCTCCAGTGGAACCGGAAATATCTGGAGAAAAGGGTCAATTACGGTGTTTTTTCGACTTGCCGTACTTTGGGCGTGTGTAGCTCGCCACACAGGGCGAATTTTGCGATGCGCTTTTTGGTTTCTGGAAGCCCAACACTTTGACTATTGATTCCTGCATTCGCCCTACCCGGTGAAAATTGACCCTGTCCACGAAGATCGCACAGCTCCCAGAAACCTTGTATTAACTCATTTGCCGTTTTCCTCCTGCTCTCCGTTTCTCTCTCTCATATCGAACTCTGCCTGTCAACGTTTCGGGAGTGCTAATGTCCTACTCCGTTTACCAGTTGAAAGCTGTGCTACCTACAGTGACAACAAGTCTGAAATCTACTAGTTACGCCAAGAATGCGAAACAGACAGCGACAGCGTTCAACCTACAGATTCATTGTTCAATCGCAGCTGTTCTGGACACCACCACCGACGATGAATTGAAGGCTCGTCTACAGCAAGTTCTGGAGGACATCGAGATCTGCAACAAGAAGCTTCGCATCGCGGACACCTGCCCTGGATTCATGAATCAGCTAGGGACAAGGAGGAAGATGGAAAAGATCAAACAAGACCCTTCATTGGGACCAGCCGTCATTCGAGCCTTGGAGACGACTGTAAAGTTTGGTGTATAACCCGATCGGGTTATACAAACAAAGTCGACCGATTCGCTCGGGTTATATTCGATATCAGGTTTATACAAAATATCAGGTTATATTCGATACCATTTTTCAATGAGTTTATTTTTCTCACCATCTTTCCCCAAATCATGAGAATTCCAAATTTTGCACATCAGACTCAGTCCTAGTTAGCCGTTAGCCCTTTCGCACGACCTGGACACATATAGGTGTCCACCCCTTTTAGTACGGGAGTGCCTTTTTTTAGATATTGTTCTGAGAGCAAGATATTGCTTGGCCCCAAAATTTCCAATTTTGTCGAAGCAATTTGGGAAGCAATAAGGGGGCAATTTCGGTCGCCTTTTTTGAAAATGAAATTGCTTATTCACTTTTAGGCAATATAGTACAAATGTACTGAATTGCTTATTTTTGTAGGTTGAGGCCAAGGAAGCAATAAGATAGAATATTGCCGATAAAGCAGAATGAATCAATAATTTGGACAGTAATGCAATGTAATGCTGACATGGATCGAAAGGACGTTTTTTATTCTGAAATTGCCGAGTAATCAGAAGAAATTAATTATTTGGTCACCAAGGCAATGTGCTGCTGTAATTGTTTGAAAAATTGCCTGTTCAATTTTTGGAAATATAGTACTACAAATGTACTAATTGCTTGTTTTTGTATGATAAGGCTAGTGAAGCAAAATGTGCAGATAAAAAATTGCCTGCTAGTCAAAAATGTCCATAAATGGACAACAAGGCAATTTGCTTCATTATTTTGCATACTTGGGAGGATCCCTTGACTGAGCTGAAAATATAGGTATTTGATGATGTAATATGTAAATGACTCCTAAAATTAGCATTCATATGGCCAAATTACATATATTTGGCTGTATGGCACTGTGGCTCAGGAGCTATGGTGACCGACTGTCAATCTTCTAGCTGGTTTTCGATTCCCTAACTTGCCATGCATTTTTTATTTTTATTTTTAGCAACTTTGCAGTTTTTATGGCGGGTGCACATTTGTTTCACTTGTGTTGCTCCTATCAAATATGGGTTCATCACTAAGAAATATGCTCGCCAAATTGTTCATTCAAATAGCACATCTAGCAACAAATTGCTCATTATATTGCTTACTTTGCCATGTAGGTGCTCAAAATGCAATTTAGAAAAAATAGATGTTTTGCCTTACATCGTTCCAAATTTGCATGCCATGTATCAAACTTGAACAATTTATGAAGCAATTTGGCCGTCATTTTGAACCTATGGTCAAATACCTTGTGTGGTTAAACATCAAACAGCATATTGCACTTCAAGACTGCCCATCACAAAAAATGTCACATATACAATTAGCAATCGAAACTGATTGTTATACAATACTCTTCGCGTTGATCTTGAACAATTACAAAACAGCCATTGCTTCACATCAAAATTGATCACCACATTGCTCTTTTCACATTGCCTATCTTACAAAAAATTGTTCAGTTTTGCCTCTAAAATTGCTTGATGAGCCATGTATTGTACGTACTTTTTAAACAAAATGCCCTAAAACGAGCAATATCAAGAGCAATTTCAGCCAATTTTGAACAATTTATGTAAAAAATGCCGATTTTTTCCATACTTAAGCAGGCAATTTCAAAAATTTGCTCCCATAGTAAAAAAAATTTTTTTGACAGAGGCCGCTTCGCGGCAAAAAAAAAACAGGCTAATTCGGCCTGTAAACATGCAATTTATAAAAGTGCTCACGAGCACTAGGCAATTCGTTGCAAATTTTAAGCAATTTCAGCCCCCTCACAAAATGTCGTGCGAAAGGGTTAGCAAAGCATTTCGTCTCTCATCGAAGTTTTGATTCTTTCCAAAGATTTTTTATGTACAGAACACACGGGGAAACCGATTCCACCACCTTGCACCAGGTGCCAGTAAGGGCTGCTTGGGCTAGTACTTCAATATGTATTTTTGCAATTTGCTATGCGGTTTCGCTTTGCGCTTCTTGACGTCGTGTCCAGTCGGCTTACAACGCCGCCATGCCGCCAGTAATTCTTGAGACAGCTGCCGCCGGGCCGGAAGCATCTGTCATAATTGCAAACGGCAACTGAGGAACATCTTCGGTAACCATACTGTGTCAAGGTACGTAACTGTCACGTCTTGGCCGGCGCACACGGAGCCTGCTAGCTGCGTCTTCCAGCTCTTGCATCGAGGCGGTGACAAGAGCAAACCGTTTCCTGGCGTCGTCGTCAACTTTCTCAAAACCTCTACCTCACAGCTGATGGACAACAGTGTAGTGCAACTTTTGATCGGTAGCCACTCACTTCACTTGCTAATGTGATCACAGGCAATAATAACGTTCTTTTGGTAGGCTACAAGAGACGCCATGACGCCTCCACAAAAGATGAACATTCAAAAAATGTGATCGCAGGCAAAAATGGACTATTACCAATGAACAGAAATTACAGTAATCTCGTGAACTATTGGGTTCACTTTGTTTTTTCCAACGCGTCAACACCTAGGAACTACTCTTCAACACTGGACTTCACCACAACTCTACATTGCTCCATCTCTCTAACTTTTTTGTTTTTTTAAAAATTTGATCTTCGAGCAGGCTGGCCCCAGAGGGGGGGGGCCCGGCCCCGCCCCGCGGGGCCCCCCCCCCCGCAGTTCCCGGGGAGTGGAGGCGGCGCCAGCCCTGGCTGCTTGGCCAGCTGCTTGCCCGCCAGGCACAGGTTGGCGCATAAACACAAGAGTCGATACTCCAGGCCACAACTGTTGAATTCAGGTGTAAGAAGTGGTTGTTACTGTGGCTCTGCGTCTTTGCTCTGCGTTGGTTGGCTTTGACTGTGGCTCTGCGTCTTTGCACTGCGTCCACTCTATTTCTCAGGTATAGTACCTACCCACCTTGCAGAGAAAGGCAAAAAGATTCCTTTTAGGTTTACATCTCCTGTGGTCGCGTCTTTCCTCTTTTTTGCATGTTTCTTTTGTGCGCGCGTGATCAGTTGGAAGGTGTAATAGGAGCAATCTGAAGTGTACACTCCCTGCGAAGACAGGGCAGGAATTGCGCGTAAAGGAAAGTAACAGAAACGTCCAGACAAGGAAGGCAGGTGCGCGGTCGCCTTTCGTTTGGCAGTGGCTACGTTTTTCTGGTGGTTTGGGCTGTGAAACAGAAAACAAAGGAAGACGGAAACTTTTACCTTAACATAGCAGAACCTGTGGCGACAGCCATGGGGTGACTCTCACCCAAGCTGAGCTGGACTTCCTGATTAGGATGAAACTGGAGCAGCAAATGAATCAGCAGATGCAGGTGGGGCGCAGGTCCTTGACAGGTGTACAGCCCTATGACGGAGACGGGACGGGAGCCAACTCTTGTGGACAAATTGCAGCCTGAACTCAAGTTCCATGTCATGGCCACTTATGAGCAGGCCTATCATCTCGCTCACTCCTATGAGACCGGTTAAGATATGTTGGTGAGAGGGGTTATGTCCAAGCACGATGCTGCCGCTGGGAAGGCCACTCCTGGCAGAGCTCCTGGGATTTTTGCAGGATTTGTGCTATGTGATCGTGGTCAGGGAGGTCATAGCAACTCAGCTCCACCCCGTGCCAGGCCAGCAGTCATCACTTGTTATTACTGTGGTGGTGAGGGACATACCCAGCGGGAGTGCCGTCTCTACCACAGTGAGATGAGGCCAGAATCAGATGTATGTTCATCAGTATGTATGAAAATCAGTATGTAGGAAAAGAACTGGATTGTGCACTTCCTCTGTATTTCACAGTGCTTCATCCTCCCCATCGTCAATCCCTTCTCCAGTCCTTACCCCTACCTTTTTCCGCCCATTTCTCCATGCCCCATCACATCACGTTCCGCAGATCCAGTCTCCAGCTTATTTGAGCTCCGATTCCAGCTGCAACCTGGCCGATGTGACGTTTAGCGTGACGATGGTGGGGGAGGGGGGTCGGGGAAAACGTGGCGTCACATCGAAATTCCAGCACCAAATCAAGTAATGCCAATACAATGCGTGCCCTGAGTTTTCCACATCAAAATCGTATGCTTTCTTGATGGTACCTTTTGCTTGTGTCCATTCGATTGCTGCTGCTTTGTCAATGTTGCAACTGCTGTCGTACATAGACCGCCAGTAATACAACAGCTATACAAGCAGTACATAGTACATACGCATACATAATATGTATGTTATGTACGTACACACCCTGTTCAATACTGAAACATCACATCACGCTACAGGGGGGGGGGGGGGTATGGCTCAGCGTGACGTTAGCGTGATGAGGGGGGAGGGGGGTCTGAAAGAGAAATTTCAGCATGACGTACTTTATGAAGCTCCCCTTATACAGGGACCAGTACAATATTTCTCTTGGAAGCAAGCACTGACGAGATGCTTCCCATCACTTTCCGTCCAATACCTAAGCTACCCAACCAGGTATACTCTGGCTACGTTGATGTGAAAAGCATCAGTGATATTCCCAACAATGATGCGACATTTTTGATTTTTTGCAGCATTCCGGAGTATTGATGACCTGACATACTGAGGAAAAATCATATTCAAAACGGATGTGGATTTATGAAATGGACCCAAACTGGGAGCAAATTGAAACGTGCAGTCACAGCATGAACACACGACTGGGCACGCAAACAACAGAAAGAAATGAAGTGGTTTTTGACCCGACGGAGAAAAGCAGACATTGTGCTGATCTTACAAACGCCGTTTCAGAGGAAGATGCTGCTGCTTCGTGCCCCGAAAAGAGCGGTGTGTATTGACAGCACCCACTGTACGAACAGATACAAGTTCTACAGTACGTCTTCACAATTGTGGTGCGTTATCAGCATGGCAAGGGAATTCCTGTTAATCCTACTTCCTTCCTACCCTCCCGGACGGCACCAACTCAGACCCAGACACCTGCAAAGAACTCAGGAAAACTGAAACCTGGAAAGAATGCATTCTATGTAATTTTCACATTAAAATGGGCCAGGAGGATTTGCGCATGTTTAACTCCTCAACGATTTTAGTTCTAGATGGAAGATTTGTTCGCTTCGTGTTGTACTGCGAAATTTGAAGACATGTACGACGAAGCGTGGAAAAAAGGCTATTGTAATGGCGACCGGACACCGCTAGCTACTCTCAATGACCACAAAGAAGTAATCTTATTCTCCCTACCTCTATTATTTATAAGGAAGCCGCGCTCCTCTTTTTTGTAGTGGAACATATGCTGCATGAAAGAGGACAAGAACAAAATTTCACGGAATATGGACCGGTGCAACAGTGGCAACATTACGTGTGCAGATATCGACAATTTCATCATCGAAGGACGAGCATTCAGCAAATAAAGAACCAAAACGACCCCGAATCTGCATACAGTTTTCACTATTTTACAGTACTGATGTGTAGTAGCTAATAAAATCAGTATCTGTAGGCGTCTACAGTGCGCGACACGTGACAAGTCGGGATCCCCGCGCCCTCCCCGGAGGCCGCCCGGTGTGCGCGCGCGGTCCGCCCGGTGAAACGGAGGAGAAAAAGAAACACGTATACCTAGAGCGCGCGCTTTAGTGGTACGTGAAAGGAGGAGAAATGAAACGAAGAAAGGAGGAGAATTTTGACGTATTTTGGAATCCTCTTGTCTCCTCGCTTCAACTTTTGTGTTCTATGTTCTTGTAGCTTCGCAATGTGTGGCAAAATATTGCTTTGCTAGGCCTACTCACTCGTTTTCTCCTGTTCAGTTTCTTTTTTCCTTTCTTTTCTTTTTCCGTCTCTGTTACTCCGCGCGAGTCGCGCGGTGTCTCCCCGGTGTCTCCTCGCGCTCTCCCCGCTTCCACCGCGCGCCGCGGGGATACCGACTTGTCACGTGTCGTGGACTGTATGCTTCGTGTATTATGTATACAGTAAGGTATGGTCTATGTATTCAATTGTCGACACCCTTTGTTCTACATCACAGTACATACGGTATGTTTGTGTAGTGTACCGCCCTATGAGGCACAGATACTTGTGTGTAAGCCCACCTGTAAAGTATAGGTAGAAAAGCTTCCTATAATTATAGGAATTTTGAAATGTGCGTACGTCTTGCTTATGTATGCTTGTGGGTTTATACGTATGGTTTGTACGTACGTATGTACAGGGTGTCCCGAAATAAACCGGCCACCTTTCCGGGCATGTAACTCTGGAACGACACTTGAGATTTTCATGCGGTTTTTTTTATCTTGTAGCCAAGGCTTTAACTGAGATCTGTACAAAATTTTAGCTTCGTACGCCCAGTGGAAGGTGCTCAAACACCTTCTTTCTCCGGCGGTCAAAAACGAGGGTTTTTCTAACTGGTAGTGCCGATTTAGTGGTCTTTTGTGCATGGGTCCAAGACATAATTAGTCTCGTAATGAAAAAGAAGTCCCAAAATGCTAGGAAATGTGAATCTCACGCAGTAACCCCAATTCCACCACAGCAAACGCATGGAACAGGGTATCTTGAAAAATTAAGGCCGAATTTTTCTCCATACTGAAGAAAAACGTCGATTTTGAACTTCGAGATTCAAACTGTCGTAATTTCCGAAGTTGTGGACCAAATAGCTGAAATTTTGTACAGATCTCAGTTGAAGCCTTGACTACAAAATAAAAAAAAAACCGCATGAAAATCTCAAGTGTCGTTCCAGAGTTACATGCCCGGAAAGGTGGCCGGTTTATTTCGGGACACTCTGTATGTTACATTATGTACAGTATGTAAGTGATGAATGTTTCGGTAGCATGGCATGGCACATGATGCATGGCAAATTTACCAGCTATGAAGGGTATTCTTCCACAAGCCTTGGTGGAACAATACCCGGCCCGTCCTCTTCATAGCATACAATGCCTCTGTGCGTGACATTTTTGTATGATGTTAGTATGTGTAAACTACGTGCGGTCTCACTATATGGACACACGTACAAGAATGTCATATCGTAACATTGTATGTGGCAATGAAGAGGGGCAATTTCTTCGGTTCAGTGGCTGGCCAATGGGTGTGGGGCTTTGTGCCCTAGCTCATTTGGTTGGCTCATTATGTATGCCTTTTGGCAGGTAAGAATTGCTGTGGGCTCACAGGGGGTTGGTAGAAATTGAACAAGGCACAGAAATACTAATTTTTGAGCATGTTCAAGGTTTGCAAGGGTGGTACGTATTAGCTGTTTGGCTGTGGGTGGCCTTGTTGTGGACACTTGCGGAAAGCCAAGCAAGACTGAATGCAGTAAGTGGGTACGGTGTATATCTTTATGCATGTTTGGTATATATGTACAGTAAATACTAGTACATGTACATAATATACAGTACTTGAGTTGTTACCCTATTGCGGGCTATTCTCGCTTTTCATTAGTCAAACGAGATAATTGCTGTTCTATTTTCGTTGTAGCTCCATGTTCAATTTCCGTTTTGTGTGTATACGTACTGTGCGTCTATGCCAGTCGAAAGACTCGAGCTTCCTCTTCAGTTGGATCCAGGTTTTTTATTGCCCACACACTGATGTACCTAATGCAGCATTGGCAGCTGATATGTAGAAACGTTGCCGTCCATGGAAGGATCGGGCATTCCATCCAGCTGAATAGAAGAAGGTTAACCTACACTGCAAATATACAGTACATGTACACATATAAATTGGTATGCAGTGCAATGCATAGTAATAAATGGATATATTTGAAAATTCCAGCTCGTTACCTAACGTTGCACCCGCTGTTTCCGCTTTGCTTTGATAGTGGAAGCTTTATTTTCGCCTTGCCTTGCACCCTGAGGAGTCAGGTACAAATAACAGTAACGTGGGCAAAAAGTTGCCTGCGATCACAGTACACGAGTTGAACGCCACAGAAAGTGGTTGCGTTTTGTTGGGACCAACCGAAGATGGCATGTGCTGGCATGAAATGTGGTGATGCATCTGAAAATCCAATACATACGCCACGAGTGATGAATGATATCATAGCATGGGTAGGTGTGCATAGGAGTTTGTAAACATACGCTGTACAAAAGTAAATTCCTAGCTTCTAGCCTGCCACTTCTGTGCACTACGTGAATGTTTTCCTATCGTATTGTCTGTCTGTGGATATGCTTCGATGGATATAATAATCTAGGGCAATTTATTACAGGCATCCCTGACTTCCAAGAAGACCCTGACGACCTGGAGTATCTGCCACGTTTATCTTCAACTGACAAGCTGATAAAATTTTGGAAATCAAGTTTATGAGAACTTGATGCGTTCTGGACTTTGTGGCAAGATGAATATTTGAACAGCCCACCTGAACGTGGAAATATGAAGCACCCCTTGCCCTTACATCAAAGGCCATGCACATCGGAGATGTTGTAATGGTACATGAAGAAAATCTACCCAGAGCAACCTGGAGACTTGGCCGCATATCTCAACTCGTTGAAAGCTGAGATGGCAAAATACTCTCCGCGAAGGTCTGGCTTCCCGACAAAACTATTCGCAGACCAATCAATCGGCTCTACCCTTTGGAATTTTCAACTTCTACTCCAGCCCAAGATCAGATCGCGGAAAAGCAGCCAGGGCCTACAACAAAGGTTAGACCAAAAGCCTGAGGATGGTGCTGGATGGCGTCCAGGACCTGGTGCGTTTCCACCAACGCGGCATTTGCTGCTCGCGTGGCCGCGATGACCTGGCGGATGAGAAGGTTGCCCTCCTCATTCGCATACCACGTGGGTACAACATTGGCCACCTGAGCCATATTCGTGGCAGCACCTCAACGGTAGGTTCTCTTGGTGGCCGCACATCCTTGCACGCTAGTGTGGGGGCGGAGCCTATGTAGTATATTATGTGTATGCGTATGTATGCACAGTACTGTGTATGTGCATGTGACTGTACATATTACGTACTCCTGTTTGCCGATGCATAACCAGTCGTAGTAAAGTTACATCTACCATGCAGTTGAGTTCTCTCTCAGTTTTCTCACAGTGCAACCAACATATGATAGCGGCGCCATACAAATTGGCGCAGCGAGCAGGGTTCGAACCTGCGCGTGAATATCCCATTGGATTTCGAGATATCCCATTGGATTTCCGCAGGAATATCCCGTTGGATTTCCGCGTCAAAAGTCAAGCGTTCATATTTTTGGCCCTTTATGCACCGTGACATCACTAATTGGAGTAAACATTGCCACTGGTGCCAATCAAGAAAAGAGCCCCAATACCGTTGTCGCGCACTTGAACTCACAACTACTAATGCATGTATTTGTTCCATCACTAAGCCGAATGCCAAGCCGCGTTGGGTCCACCTAAATACTAATGTTAAAAAGTACTATTCTCCGGATAAACCAGGAGACGCCCAATTACCTTTGTGACCGTGTGACCAGTGCAAGTATCTTCGCCGCCCCAGAGCAAAAATTTGACAAATGATCGCGACACCGCCCTTCCGCCAAGTACCGACCAAACCTCAAAGCAAAACCGGTCCTTTGTCCACCCAACGCCGGCAAAACTACAAACAACACCGCCTGCCCTACCTACTCCTGCCGCGACCAAGGACATAATACATACATTATACATACAGTTCCGCAGGGTGAACGTACATACACTTCACAAATGGACCGCTACCACCCTCTTTATTCACTCTGACCTACTGTAAAGGTCGGCGTATAGCCCTGCAGGGCAATACAAACAAGATCAGCAAATTTGGGCGGGCTATACACGGGATCGGGCAATACAAAAACTCGGGCTATACAAGGGACTTTTTACCGACCGACTATGTATTTTTGCTCCAATTTTAACCCTAAATGTTATTATGGATTGAATGGTCACATGTTTGGTATATTGGAAAACACTGATCGCTTCAAACCTGCTTCGTGTGGCAGTGATATAGCCATTTTCAATTGCTGTGCTCACATTGCCAGACTGATCCCAGATTCTAGTAGCAAGCTGCTAATAATTTCGTATTTCAATTGTCAACCTATTTTCAGCTTAACAGGCCAACATTTCGTGGTTTCCTGACTTGCAAAGGTGCAAATATATCCCTGTGAACGCATTTCTTCTTTGCATTGCCCGATATCGGGCAATATGGGCCAAAAGTGCAATATAAGCCAAATTGGGTGGGCTATACATGGGATCGGGCAATACACAGTATCGGGCTATACACCGACCTTTACAGTAGGCCAACTCCGACTCGAATCCCGCATCAATCTTAGATCTTCATCAACCGCCGCCGCCCTTTCCCTTTCGTTGTCAACTCGTTCACGCACGATTCCACCTCAACGTGATGATCAGATCGTGGACGGGTTTTAGTGTTGTCAACTTTTCAAAAGTACTGAAACGGTAAGGTAAGGTAAAATTACCGAGAGTACTGGACGGTAAAATTACCGCGCGGTAATTTTACCGTCCAAAAATCGTTACCGCGGTACTTTCTTGGATCATCTGGCGGTAAAACGGTAAAAATACTGTAAAAATTTTTGGCTGCTATTTCAAATACTTATGCCTTTTCTATTGAGTTTTTGGCTTTGCTTTCTATGAGCTTGGTATTTTTAGGCTGACACTTTTTTCTATGTACTCTTGATCAAATTTGTGGAGTATAATTCGTTTTTCAGCCTGCTTATTCGTAAATCTGGGAGCTAAGTTTCAAGGAAAATGTGCGCACTACCATAACCCAATGATTCACATATTGCTATATGCTGCCGATGTCATTTGCTGTACCGCGGCAAACGGTAAAGTAAAAAAAGTACCGTCTGTGTTGGTGCCACGGTACAGTAAAACGGTACTTTTTTACCGTTTTACTTTTTCGACGGTACCTTCGAGCAAGGTGGCAGTAAAAAGTACCGCCAAAATTTTACCGCCGGCTTAGGACGGTAAAAAGTACTGTACCGCCGACCAAATTGCTGAGAGTACCGCGGTAAACGGTAAAGTACTTTACTGTTGAACAACACTAACGGGTTTAAGCCGTTGCTACATTATGTGGCTAGCTTTTCGTACGCCGCGGCCGCCTATATCACTGTACTGTATGTAATGTACCACCGCACCCAGCTTCAGTTGGTGGAGGTTCTCTACCAGAAATTATGCCGAATGATTTCACCCAATCACCGGGACCATTGAAAACTGGCACTGCAATTTTAGCAGCTGCTGTTGACCTTCAGAAGTCGGCACCCCCAAATCGCTGTGCCGGCTGGTACCGATCTCCTCCAGCATTACTGGAACTGGTTGCTGACACCCACCGCTAAGAACATTGTGTACTACGCATACTCTGTCATTCTGCAGCAACCGGCTGCTCAAACCGCCCTGCTGAATACCAGGGATATGGCGATCGTCTTTTGCGCTTATGACGTCCGTCTCGCCGTAAACTTGGCCTATGATGGCCCTGGTCACACCGCTTTGGGACAATACGACGATTCGATCCACCGATACTTCGTCACAAATCTCCTGCAACTCTACCGCCAATACATGACCAACCGCGATGCCAACCCCTGCGACTTTCTCACTCATCTGAAACGTTGCCGTCCGCCAGATCCCTGGATCGGCGTCGCAAACGCCAAAATCGGGTACAACATCGTCGGCCGCTGCTTAGAGTACCACTGCGCGGAACTTCGCGATCAGTTCGCCCATGATCCATCTCGGGCGAACGCTCAGAGTCCGATGAAACACCTCTTTCGCTGGCGGGATGACCGCCTACCCCCGATTCCATGGAGGCACCCGGACCGAGCCACGCTGAAGCCGATGATTATGATATTGGCTCCCCCCCCCCCCCCCCTCCCCCCCGGTATATAAGGAGTGTGGGGGCGGAGCCTAGTATATTATGTGTATACGTACATATGTACAGTACTGTGTATGCCCATGTGACACCTACTCCTATTTGCGGATGCATAACCAGTCGTAGTAAAGTTACATCTACCGTGCATTAGAGTTCTCTCAGTTTTCTCACAGTGCAACCAACATACGATAGCGGCGCCTTACACTGGGGACAGGCAGTTGTCCAAAATAGGGCCCACCTTGTCCAAGCCTCCAAAAAACATGCGTAAACCCCTTGCTTGCAACAAGCATAAAATTCACTAGCTAGCTAGATCCAAAGAACCCTAACCGCTGGCCGTAACATAACACAGTCAAGTGTCAGTCCGGTCAGCATCTGTATGCACATAACTTTTGCCGTATTTGTTCACTCGCGTATGTTACTTGCACTCTTTCCTCTTCTGATACCTTTTGGGAATCGTACAAAATCCAAATTCTACCAACCAGCAAGGCCACAAAGCTTACAAAGCCCCAGAGCTTACTCTATCTCTGTTCAGGTTGTAGCTTAGCTGCATTCGTGCGTGAATCATATTCTCATCAATTTGTTGGCATACTATTCTGTCTTTATGTCGGCGCCCTTTCTTTACTAGATAAGCGCAAGCTGCTCTACTGTACATCGGCCCTATAAAATGTGGGCTTTAGAGCAGTTAAATTGAGCCCTATGTAGTTCGTTTCGCCCTCGTTGTGTGGTGCTGCGGTTTAGCAGCTTGCTTATTGGTCGGCGTATCGCTGGTAGCGCAGAGGCGCGTTGGTCTTGTTAGCGTTGCGTGCTTTGTTTCTCATTCTGGTGCTGTAGTACTGGTGCAAATCAGTTCGTTTATTCTGGGTTTGGTTCTATTTTTTATGTCCACCACTTGATTTGTTGTTATTTGCCTTGAGTTATGTAGCCTGGTAAGCTTCATACAATACAAGCACAGCTCAGTTTGATCCCTGCTTCACTGACTCCTTTAAAAGACCAAGACAATTTTCAAAGAGCTGATTTTGAGTTTCTGGTCAGCCTTCTGTTTACCACATCTGCTTATTCAGCTACCAGCCAGGCTTGCAGAATTGAGCCAGAAAGCTGCCACGCAGTGGTCTCCACGCCAAGATCAGATCAGGATCTTGGATCTTGCCCAGATCAGGATATTGAAAAGGAAGTATGTGCTTCGACTTTGTCTCCAGGTCGTGGCGACCACCCTTTAAAGCGTCACTGACCTCCCCTTGGCCGTTTTAGATGCTGCTGAGAATGGCGCAGAAGAGCAGGAGCGGCTGGGGCTGTGGCTGGCTGTAGCTGCTGTCGGTTTATAGTTGTACAGTACCGCATGTATTGTGTAGTATTGTACCGATGTACTACGTACATACTATTGGATATATAGGGTGTTTCATAATAAACTCTCCGGATGTTTGTGCCTATCATTCATCAACCGAGCGTTCGATTTCAGTGCGCTCTTTTGCATTTGGTAGCTAAGGCTTCTATAGTTGTGCAGGCAAACTTTTTGTCCTGTAGTCCTACTACCAAGGAAGTTATGGAAGCTCAAACTTTAGGACCCAAAAATTTACGTTTTTTTCACTATGGGAAACAAACCCAGGATAAAACCAAAGATAGCACTCCACAGATGATTTTTTCAATTTTCTTCACAATGGCGCACTAGATTTGGTTTTTCCGCGTCTTACATGGGATCCTTAACAGGATTTGAAAACGTATTAGCTTTTGGGTGGTCGAATATGCTCTTCATTGTGGTACAATATTAGGCAAATCCCCGATTTCTAAGGTCAGCCTTTCTGAGCTGTTTTGAGCCGCTTCCTATTGGCCTACCAAGTTGAAATTTTGCAAGTACAAACGTTGAAGCCTTGGCTACTAATTACAAAAAACCGCATTTGAAAATGACACCCCGTTGTGCAGATAGAGACACAAACATCCGGAGAGTATATTATGAAACATCCCTGTATATTGTGATGAACAACCACAATGAGACTTTATTTTGTAGGAAATCCGCTCTCGCTCCTACGCCTCTCGCTCGCTCGTATGTACGGCTGAGCAACCCTTTTAAGAGACAGAGTACCGTATTTTTGGGTGTATATCCACCCCCATTGTATATCCCCCCCCCCCCAGTGTATAACCCCCCATTGGCAAAACATAAATTTTGCCCAGTGTATATCCCCCCTGGTGTATAACCCCCCATGTACAGGAAGGTACCTAGCCTACTATATAAGCTGGTCATAAGCTAACTATAGCTACTCCTACACCAAGCTACTATGCCTATAAGCTTAGCTGAGCATGTATTGTACTAGAATAACCCTGTTTTGACCGCGATTATGCCCTGAAACACGTACTTTTGGCATCAAAAACATGCCTCTACACACCTCTCAAAAACATAAATTTTGCCCAGTGTATATCCCCCCCCATTGTATATCCCCCCAGTGTATAACCCCCATCAGACCTCTCGATTTTTGTATAGCCCCATGGGGCTATACACCCAAAAATACGGTACGTGAGAAAGTGTACATGGGCAATAAAAAGTTGCCTGCGATCACACAAAGGTTGTTTCACTCTTTGTCTTTTAGTGCAGCTCATTTCTCTTGCATTGCAAAGGCCCTGTCCTATGTAGTATATTCATGACTTGTGTTGTCGTTGAGCGTGCATAACTGATGGCCAGATGAGTGAACCGAATATTTGGTATACTACTGATGTGCTACATTTTGGAGCTGCTGCGGTATTTTCCGAGTACAGACGGACTAATCCAACTCCTACCCAAACTGGCCTAATCCATCTTCAGCTCAAACCTATTCAAATTGAACTAATTCAACTCCTATTCAAACATATTTAAATAACAATAATATTCGAACACCAAGGGTGCGCCTTTGCCAAAAATTTGCTAGAGAACGTTAAACAAGACCCTATTCTGTCATTCAAACCTTTCGGGATCAACTAAAGGAATAATTTACTCTTCCTATGAGCGGATGGCTTCTTGGCCGTTGGCATCGCTCTCAATCGGAATCAGGCTCGTCTGATTCCAGACAAGCCGATGCCACCACCTCTCTTCCAAACCTTGGACGTACGTACATACGTAAGTACGTACGTGTGTAATGTAATAAATAGGCTTTTTTTCGCTCCCAATGTTTGTAAAGTGCGTACACGTACAATGAGCATGAAACATTGCATACTGTACGCTTTTGCAGGTCAAAGGGATGGATATGGAGAGGACTTGGGACAGTCTGCACAAACTGGACTTCGCGAAACTACTCTGGAGCGATCATTCTCAGTACGCCATACCAGAACCAAAATTCCAACCAGTGGGAGAGGCAATGAAGGGGAAGCACGCTGTGGCCGCTCTCCGTTATCTGCTGGCGGTCCGCCACCATCCGGCGGTCAGCTATGTTGCGAGAGAATGGCTAGATGACCAGTTGGGGGGACTTCTGGCGCATGCACCTGGGCTGCGTTCCACCACCCATCAATACCGGGGCCGATTGGTACAAGGTGTAGTGTTTCAA
>JASAMW010006703.1:0-15036 GCA_030247985.1 Epsilonema sp. ZAB3_2
AAAGTGAGCAGAGGAAGCTGCAGCTTTGCGGATGTGCAAGCTAATGCATGGAAAGGCGAACTGGGCACTTGGGGGAAAAGGCGGCGAGCTTTTAGTCGAAGGCCAAACTGTGTATGTATGTACAAATGGGGTGAGCCGTCAAAGTAAGTCACTTGGGACTTCGTACACCGCATCCTACTATTGCTATTCATTTGCCTTTGTGGATAAATACGGGCGGCAGATACATATGCGTATATTCGGAGTAGCCGATCGGGCGTGAAATGAAATGGCCGCCGGTCCCACGACCACATATGGTTTTGTGTCGGCGGCTGCTGGTGAATTTATTTATGGAAATAAGCAGCCTATTCTACCCCACATATTTTTCTCAGTTGGTTGACTGCCGCTCCTGATATGACTCTGTGACGTTGGTTGGAAATCATATGGGAAACTTATGGGACGCTAGGGCGGAGGGGGCAGGTGGGAGTCAAATGTCCCATGGATATATAGAATACACAGGTGTTAGTGCCTCCTACTACTGACTGCAGTAGCGGAAGAATTTCATTTGGTAAATGCGAAGGCTGATTGATTTCCTGCTACCAAGCAGATTGTATCGGGGCAATATATCGTAAATACAGAAGTCAAATGAATGCCTAGCGGCTCCGTTCTCCCCAATGACGCATGTACTGTACATACATATACGTGAATGAGCGTATGTGTGTGTACGTATGAGTAGGAGAAGTGTTATTCGCCGGTCGGCATCACCTGATCTTGACTGCCTGCTGTATCTACCTACCTTCTACACTGCTGACGATGTTACCGGCGCTTGTTTTGTATGCGGTAGCGGAACTCGTTAAAAAGGGGGCAAGGCAACGCGTGAATTGCCTACAGACAAAGTGTGTGCTGCAGGGATAAAAACAAGTAAAAAACACTGCGTACCGGTAAATTGCGAGTTTACCAGAATACATTGAAGTCTGGTGATCTTACGAGAATTGTGGGGGCAGGGAAGGGTGGAAGGTGTCATTTGTCTATAATGTACTGGGTACTTATACGTACGCCCTTACCACAGCATACGTATGTACGACACACACGCATACAACCGCAATGTTTTGCATTTGTGTGTGCAATACATAGATAGTCAGGTTTTAGTTTGGGCGCGCGGAGTCGTGTGGCTGTCTTAGCGGCTCAGTGCAGTTACTACTCCGTGTATTTGCACAGTTGTTTTATCTTCTTGTATCCGGTTGCTTGAGTCCCGGGAATTTACGAGCAGCTGTAAAGCAGCGGCTATTTTGTGCTCGACTGGGCTGCTAAAGGCAGGCTTATCACTGATCAGTGGTGATAGTCCGTGCCGTGCACCAAGAATGATCACGACACAGATTGGACTATTTAGGCCCTACTGCAGTAAATGGGAACGCCTTGCTTTGAAATGGGAACGCTCAGAAGCGATGCATAAATACGCGTTTACCATACCGACTATCCGTAGGCAGACAGACAAGATGAACTGTGTGTACAGGAAAGCGCCAACGTAATACATAGGCTACATGCTACCGAATAGGGTAAATTTTACACCGGTGAAGTGTAGGTGGTACCTGAAGACAAACTCCGGCATGCAGGAATAAAACGCTCAAATTTTGCCACAAGTTTTCGTAAATCTACATTTCAAAATGTGAACCAAAAGACCAGAGTTGGACCCACAAATCTCAAAAACGCAAGAGCAAAGCAAAACGAAAAGCTCGCCTCTCCAAAAAAAAAACCGAATCCTCTCGGCTCCAAAGGAAGGGGGGACCCGAGGGCGAAAAAGAGGGAAAAAAGGAAAAAAAAGGACGGGCAGGGGGGCAGACGGAGGGGGACGAGGAAAAGAGGAGGGGAAAGCCACGCGAAAGGGGGGCTACATTGGTTCATTGGAGGTGGAGAAATGATAACGTGCGTGAGTGAATTCAAGACTAAGCCCTGCACTTTCTGTATGTACTGTACATGCGTGTTACACAGTACACAGTACAATGTGGCATGCAGTATTCGTACGTATACGTACTGAGAATTTTCATTGTGTAAGTATGTGTGCTGCTGTTTCAGTGTTATCCTTCTTCCATCACGCCAATGCTCTGTTCGGTGCGATCTCGGAGTTTTGCACGCCTGATTCCTGTCCTGTGATGAACACTCCCGGTCATGTGTAAGTCAACCTCACACCACCCAACACTTTGCCACACATGTACACTGTACATTCATACCTATGAGTGCAGTGCAGTACTGTACTTCGACACAATAATATGTGATGTCATGGTGGTCGGGTCAACTCAAGCCACTGCCTTCATTTTCCATGATCTTACCGTTCCTTCTACCGATGGTGGTGGTATGATTGATAAGGATAGTGAAGGAGAGATGTGTAGCGACGGTTACCACACAGAATTCTTCCATTACATCGGTTATGACGCTTTGCTTGGGAAGGGGAGATGTGTAGGTTGTACGTAAGTATGCAACATGTGTACATACGTGTTGTAGGACATACCAATAGGTAAGTTGCACCAGGTATGCTTCTGTTGCGAAGCCTGACGCAATAAGTGCGTTTTTGTTGGCGTTCTTTGTATGTTTGCTTTGTCACTGTTAGCTGCTTCTTACAGCGAGGCGACGGTTTGAATTTTGAAAGGTATGTACGTTTGGAGTAGGGGAGGAGGGAGGGCGGTGTGAGTGACTGCAGCTTCTGAGTGCTCAGCGTTAGTCTCCCGTGTCAGCAGCTCTCTCTTTCTGCTTCTGTGCCTCCCCTGAATATGATAATAGCGTCCATGAACTGCTGCGGCCGATAAAAATGCGGGGGCAACAAACAAAAGCCGGGCAGAAGAGTGACAGACGACAGGCAGTCAGACATTCGGCCTGGGAGACGGCTAGAAAGAGAATTGTACATCGCCGCTGATGGGATAGTTTCTGTGTGTACATACCGTAGCATCGCAGTACAGTTTGAAAGCCGTCATCTCGGGTGAGATGAAGCTGCACGGGTGCGAAAGAGACAGCGAGGCGCAAGAGGGACGAAGGCAGAGAGAGAGAGAGGCACGGAGGGAAGGGAGCATCTGTCTCCTCATTCCATTCGGCTGCCTGGTCGCGCAAGTTCAGAGGTGACTTTGACTGAGACTGACGTGGGGACTCATTCGTCGATACTGTGCGCATTCTTCTTCGACAATCGGGAGAGATGAGAGACGGGGACTGTTGGTTGGGTGAGGAAGGAAGGAAGCTGCTAGCTGAAGGGAGATGCGTGCGTGCCTAGATAGATGGATGGGTGTACTGTACGTATTATAGTATGTAGTTGGCGCCGCAGCTTCGTACAGGGCAGAATTGATTCTCGATAGAGTGAAGCTCATATGTACGTAGATGGGAGAGCCATGGGGACAGAGAGAAAGGGAAAGATGAGGCGAGAGGGACGAGCTGCAAGCTGAGAGATAAGAAGTGAAGTGAGTGACGCGCATTTCAGTCTGCTTCTTCCGATAGGAATAAGTAAAGTACTGCACTGTACGTGAATTAGGTGATGTGTACTTTTGCGGACGCGTAATTTGGTGTTGGTTTTCAGGCAGTGTCCTTGGGTGGACGAGAGGGGTAAGAAGTGCAAGTACTCGGCGCCTCAATACGTGGACTGTGTCATGTCTTTCATCGAGAAAAGCGTCTGCTCAGAAGACTCTTTCCCCACCAAATACGGTACGTACTTATTCATCATGTGCCCATGGTATTCGTTCATGTTCCTATCCGTTTATGAGTGGTACTTGTTCTCATACGTATCCACGAGTTGCGTTATCTGAACAGAAAAGGGACGATAGTGCAGCCACGCCTCCTATAGTAACGCAACTCTTGGTTACCGCGGGATGTTTGTAGCTACGTTGCGTTCTCTTTTGTAGGCAACTCTTTCCCGGCGTCCTTCGAGGCGACAGTGCGCAAGGTGTGTCGCCTGCTGTGGCACGTGCTGGGTCACCTGCAGCGGACTCACTGGGAGTCGCTGTGCTGGCTGGGGCTGCGGGCGCAGTTCGCGGCGGTGGCGGGTCACTTTGCGGCGTTCACCGGCCAATTCTCCCTGCTGGACGCCAAGGAGCAGCTGCTGCTGACGGAGATGGCGCGGGCTGTGTGTCGACCCAGTGCGGAACCGGACGTGGTTCAAGAAGAACAGTCTTCGACTTCCTCCTCCACTCCGCTGGTCGGCGCCGCTCTGCGGCGGCAGCACAGTAAGGAAGAGGAACACAAGACCACCACCGTCTCCATCACACCCCCGCCTCTTAGCGAGAAAAGCGCGGAGACGGACACGACGACAACTGCTGCAGTCCTCCAGGAGAACAATAACTGGAGCGGCAGTTTCGGACAAGCTTGCGCTCAAACCGCCTGACACTTTCTCCTTCTACTAGTGAGTCTGCATCTGCATGCTGAAGCGACTACTCTTCTGTTCTGAGTGAATTCGGTCGTTGTCGGCAGCAAAGAAAGCTTTGTGATGTCTCCTATCTCAGCGACTCTTCTTTTGCGACGTTTGTACGTAGCTCCTAATTGTGATTTACCTGCTCTGTCACAGGCGAGAGCGAGAGGGAAAGTTGAAAGTACGTACATACGAGGAAAGAAGGCCTTTTTTACGGTTGGACTTTGTTCAGTACTATTGTATTGTGTAAGCCACTACTTTCTACAAGTAGGATATTGCGTCAGCTCTGCATCAAGGGAACGCTCGTATGTACTGTATGCGCGGTAGAATTATATCACTTTCCAACGAAGAAACCCGCCTACATGCTTTCTTGTTTTCTTCATCCGTTACTGATACTGCGCTTTTGCTTTGTGATCGATTATCATGGTTCTTTGCAAGAGACTACAATAAGCTAATAATGAGGATCCCGCTTGTTTGTGCTAATCATATGATAGCTGAGCGTGAAGGGGGGACGGAGCAATAGGGATGATTCTGCATTACGGGATGTACACAATCGCATGATGAAGCGAAGTGACAGGCGCCTGTGTCAACTTCTACTTTGTGTCTCTATGAATCTTCGGGTGAAAAGAGTTCCAATACAAATTTTTCTGTACTATTTTAGGTTGGTTCTCTGTTGTGTTTCGCTGTCGCGCGTTTGGTTTGGTTGGATGTGTTTTTGATGCACATATGCACCCCATAAGTATGTAGGATTGTAGTAGCTGTGCGATGTATAAATAGTATGTATACCATAAAATTTCGTTTTTCCCAGTTGAGCTTTGAATTTTTGGCTTGTGCGAAGTTTTTTATACTACTGATTCCTACATACATGTGCGTCACTGCAAAGGTTTATCTGTTCTTGGTGTATATGTATACACAACTTTGCTGCACGTAGTGGCATACATACCGTGGTACAGCTGTGGGCTGAATTGATCACCAGTGCGAAAGTGCTGATTAATTAGAAAAACACTCTTGTGTTCTAGTCTTAGCAAAAGTTGTGAATGATTTATTGGATAGCTGGCACATGCATTTCTGCAGAGGCAAACGAGGCCGTAAAAGGGCTTGAGGCAATATTTTCAGGGGATGTGTTAACACTTATTGTATTATGGTAGAGACTATGGCACCGTACTGTACGACGATTGGCTTGAAACCATATAGGTGGTCAGTAGATGGGAATGTATTGGAGAAATCACTCTTGTGATCTAGGTCCTACTACTGCTGATGTAAACCAAACGTGTACAAAAGGTATTTTTATTGGGTATGGTAAAAAATTTTGCTATTCTCGATTGCTGGCTTCGTTTGAAATACTGCTACACAGTGAACGGAGTGGGTTGTACTTCAGAAAGTAATAATTTATTCTTCAACAAGTAGCTGCTACAATACGAATGCTTATCACTGGAGCCGAACTGAGGAATGCTAGACAAAAGGAATGCAAACTGACGAGATTCTACTCAACAAACAGCGACTTTGGTCTGCAAGCGTAGGGTTGTTGGCAATTAAAATTTGATTGAAATATAGGTACTAGAGAAATATACGCCTACAATACCGTTAGATATTAGCAAAAATATATAATTCTGCTTAGGGGAAGAATGGACGACGTAGTGTAAACGAAACAGCATCCCTGGCAGATATTCGCCCCAATTTTTTGGGTTTTTGAAATATGCAATTATTTGGATATGCAATTTTTTGGGTTTTACGAAACCATTACATTGGGTTTTACGAAACCAATAATTGGAGAAACCCCATTATTTGGGTTCGTAAAAATCGATAATTTTACGAAACCAAATAATTGGGTTTTACGAACCCAAATACTGTAGTTGGGTTTTACGAAACCAAATAATTGGGTATCCAATAATTGGATATTTCAAAAACCCAAAAAATTGGGGTGAATATCTGCCAGGGACGCTCTGTTTCGTTACACTACGTCGTCCATTCTTCCCCTAAGCAGAATTATATATTTATCATATTAGGACAAAACTAAATTATATGTACCTACATAGTTATATTGTACTAACATTACACTACGGAAACAACTCAACAGAAGTAATTATTACACGTTATAATGTCTACATATTGAAATTTCTCCATAGGAAAACATTCAAGATGCCGTTGAAGAAAGTACTCGCACATAGAATATTGCAGGAAACTGCTCTACGTAGTAGTTCTGGCGAATATAAGCAATGACAGACAAGCAGTCTTTCTTTGACGAATTCAAAACGCTGCTGCTGTTAGTTGCCAATCTTCTATGAGGAATATCCTGCCTGCTCACTAGACTCTGTCCGTCTTGCCATTGCTGCACATGGACAGTGACATGTTGTATGCGGCTGCGCTGGCAGCTCGATGTTGCGGTGTGACCGGCTGCGTTCGTCCTCCGCCGCCGATGCCGATTCCGCCTGGAACGACGTTTGCTGATTGGCTACTGATGGATTGCGAAGCCAGCGCATTGGCCGAGCCAGAACCGGCCGTGTGTCGACGAACCGGGATCGGCGACTTGGGAACGAGTCTTTGTCGACCGCCGTCTTGAGGTGACGATGTTGTACCGGACAAGTAGTCCATGGCAGGATTACGGTAAGCGTTGCTTCCGTAATTGTCCACACCCTGTTGTGGGAAATATTTAGAGATAGGTATAACTTTCGGCTTGTGGCACTACATTGCGAGGAAGAGGTGTACAATACCTGGCTTCTGACGTGAGGAAGTGAGGTTGTGCTTTCGCTGTCGGAGCAAGCAGATGAGACGCTGGAGTCGGAGAGGCGGCGAGGTCGCACCATCACCGGCTGTGGATGGTGACTGCTATTCGTCTCGCGCTCTGACTTCGTCCCACCGCCACCTGCTCCTGTTCTTTGGCTGCTAGAAGCTTGCAAAATAGCCGTCAGGTGATCACTCAATCGACGAAAGCGTCGAACCGGACCTGCAATTGCGCAGAAAGATAGGTAGCCTACCACACGTACACGTCGGATTCAGCCATAGGCCAATTTTGCAGGAAGGAATGCCCGCGGTGTTGCTGATGTAACCAGGTTTATGTACTGTGTAACGTATGCAATGTTTGAAAAAAATCGGTCCACTGAGAGAATGAAGAGAATCTGACGTCGTGGATGGTTTTTTCGCACAAAATTGCGTGAAAATGCTCCGGCAAGGAGTTCTCTGTTTTTGACTACGGAAATCTTCGCATTCTCTTAGTGGCCCAACCATGTACCCGCAATGAGGGTGAATTGTACGACGTAGGTAGGATAATCATGAGACGACGGCGTTTGAGTGCTCATCAGGATATCCACCTGCATGCGCACACCCCTTGAGAAGACACTGCCGCCGGCCGTCGGACCACGCTTGTACTCCACCCGAAACGAATTCTGCCCAACCACACTGTGACTCAACTCGTGGATCTGCAAGCCAACCCAATCAGCTGTGTGGTCGTTTCAGTGCTGTTCATGCACAATAGTGGGCTACACACGTGGTGAGTAAACTCACGGGGAATTTCCCCGTAAGTATGCGATGAAGCATAGGGAGTCCGGTGAATTCACCGTGAGTTTGAAACTCACCACGTGTGAACAAGTGAGAAAAATTTTGCGCTTGGGAGCAAGTGAGAAAAATGTTCTACACGAAAAATAGAACTCGAAGTTCAACTCGAAGTTCGAATTCACCGTGGTTTACTCACCACGTGTATGTAGCGCGCTAATGTCGGCTGCGCGGGTAGAACAAAAAGAGTACCGTAAGAAAAGCTCGTATTAGTTCCGCCTTGATGGCGTTGAGCGATTTGCCCTGCAATGGCACGCAATGGCAGTCCTCCCTCTCCGTCCCACTGGAACTGCCGGTCAGACTGCCGAACCAGGACTTTTTCACCAGGCTACAAGTCAATCAATGTAAGTACACGTACACCGCATAACCGCTGACATTTTAAAGGGCGGATGTGGCAAAGAATTGCCCATAGTGAAGGCGAGGATCGATTTTTCAAATTTCCTTCGGTCAACTTATGCAGTTTTTCAAGACGAATCGATTCCACCCCACTTTCCCCGCGATTTTGCCTCCTCGCAGAGAAAACCCACTTGTACGGGGCATTTCGCAACGTTTTAGCGCAATTTGTTGTGAAATGCCCCGTACAAGTGGGTTTCACAGCCCGCCTAGCGACCCCAAACGAATCGATTCGTCTTGAAAAACTGCATGACCGAAGGAAATCCTAAAAACACCCCCCCCCCCCACCCCCCCCAACCCTAGAAGCTAGCCCCCCCCCCTTTAAACTGACAACCATACTCTGATGTATCGAGCATGCTGCTGTCTTCCGAATCCGAATCCGCTCCTCCGCCCATAATTTTCCTACGATGGAAGCGCGGTGTGCCGAGGAAGGAGTTCTTGATGTTTGAGAGTCTTGATCTCCACTGCTGCGGTTCTCTGCCTCCTCCAAGCTGCGGACTGGGCGGTGGAGTGGGGCGGGCGGAGTAGGGAGGAGGCGGCGGCGCCAGGGCGGAAGCCGGAGGCGGAGCCGTGAAGTAGTGGTGCGGATTGGGTCGAGGCGCCACGGCCGTCGCCGCCGCCCGCTGGTATTCGCTCCGCCCCGCGCCCAGCAGACTCGTACGATGCATCGGCAACGGCGACGTGCGCGGAGAACCGTTAGGCGAGCCGCCCAGACTCGTCCCACGCCTGCGACTGCAAACAGCAGAGGAAACAAAACGGTTACACCTACATACGTACATAGGTATGAAATACAGTAACCTACGAAGGGAGAGAGTCGATGCGCGTTGCGTACCCGTATGTTTTCCTAGGATTGATCGGAGATCCTTCGCTTATCGAACCGACGTTGTGTCTGGAAAAAGACAGGAAGAGTTTCGTTCATCGTACAAAAGTTTCATAAAGTGAAATGCGTTATGTCTAATGGCGAAATAGTATGTATGTACTGTAGGCCTACATACGCATCACCTAACCCACGTACGCAAGGGTTGTACTGTACTGTATATACCTGTTGTGTTTGACGGTGTCCGTTCTCTTTTTCGGTGGGTCGAAAGCGCTAGTAGAGTTACGGATAATGATCTCGGTTTCATCCTCTCTCGCCGGTTTTCGTCGCTTCCGGTCCAACAGCAAATAGTACACCATCTTCTCCGTATTATGCCTGATAATATCGATTTTATCGACAAATGTATGGAAGAGTACGGCAATGCCTGTGTTTACGTACTGAACTGACTGACCAAATGACACGGCCAATGTTGAGCACTTTATTGAGCATTGTGAAAAGTGATGCTGAGCTCACTTGGAACTGAGCAGCTCCCGAACTAGTTGCTCTTTGTCCCGAAAGCATCCGAGACTGTTCATATGGCGAAAAACATCCGGATCAATGTGCTCCTCCGAGCTTATCACATGAGTCTGGAGTAGACATATAAGGGCATTGACTGCAGCAGGTGACAGATAGTAAGCGGTTGCATTACTACAGTGTTGATACGACAGTACGTACAAGTGTACCACTCCCTCTTCCGATTTCGATACCACTTCATGTAGCGCTAGCGCTTCCACCCTGCCCTGTTGTGTTCATATTCAGTGTACCTGTACAACTTGAGCCATGGGCAACTCCAACTCCGGTTCCGTCTTGGCACTTCCAACAACCCAAGCATGGCGAAACACTTCAGAAAGCTGCAACGACACACGGTGTACTGTACTGCATCTGATTGTGCTATGAGTACTGTACATATGATACAGTATGTATGTACGTAACGTACACTGGCACGTTTGCTAGGATCCACTTCGATCATTCTCCTTAGCAGATTCTGACAGTCGGCCGGGACAAAGTGCGGTATGTGAAAGACACCTTTCTTCACTTTTTCTAATAAATTGCGCAGGTTATCGTCGTCAAAAGGCAAAGCACCCTGAAACAAAAAAATCAGAAAGCCCTTGGACTATTGACGTAAATCGAGCGGCAGGTGGCAACGACTGACATTCTTCCTTCGTTTTTTAAGATCGGCAAAATTTTAAGCAGGCACATCAGAACATACGGCAAACTCCCACTTACAACAAGCAAAGCGTATAAGATTACTCCGCAGCTCCAAACGTCAGCTTTCCTTCCGTCATATTTTTCTCCCTAAAGGAACATATTGAACTGAAGTTTTATTGTGCGGTGAACAGCTGCCGATAATAAAAGTAATTTATTTCGGTCAACTTACCCTAATCACTTCAGGGCAGGCGTAGTGAGGTGAACCACAGCTTGTTTCAAGCATGGATCCTTCTACCTGTAATGAAGCCATACCAAAGTCTGCCACCTTGATGTTCGTTCTGTCGTCCAACAGAAGATTCTCAGGCTTTAAATCTCTATGGCTGAAACAGACCAAGCCTTCAAAAGTGTACAATGCAGAAACACAATGCCAGTAATGAAAGTAAAGCAGTGTACGAAGAGCAACTACTGCAGATACCAAGTTACTTTACGAAATAACTCACCAAATGTTATGAGCATGACAAAAGTCGAGGGCGGAGATAATTTGCCGGAAGAACTTGCGAGCCTCTTTCGGTGTAAGCCGACCTTTTCTGACCAAGTAATCAAACAACTCACCACCACTCACATGCTCAAGCATCAGATACCTGCAATGCCCACATCTTTCTTTTTGCGCATAATGTCATATTGTACCTGTATCTTCACTGCACTAGTGAGACGACAAAGCTTTGGCTTACAGGTATTTTTTGTTTTCGTACACATCGTACAGGTGTAAGACGTGCGGATGCTCTGTCAGCTTCATAATCGCTATTTCTCGTTCAACCTTAAAAAATAAAGTGAATCATCCCAATTGTTACCAATAATGATTATTACGGAAGGAGATACGTACGTTGCATGATAGGCAAGAAACACCCTCTACGGGGAACCAAGGCCCCACGGGGGGGCCCTCTCCTCCTCCGCCACAGAGCCCCACGCGCAGCCCCCACCCACCCAGGCAAGGCACCACAGGCGGGCCCCCGCACCCCTCCTCCCTCCCTGGTTCCCCTCAGCGGACACAGTCCAGCCCGGGGACCAAGAGCCCAGGGGACCCCCACCCGCTCGAGCAAGGCGGCCAACACGGAAAAACGCGAGGGGGGGAGCAACCACTCCGGGAGAACCACCCCCCCCCCCCACCCCCCACCTCCCCTTCCTGCAGCGGAAAGAACCGGAACCCCCCCCCCCCCCGCCAAGCACCAGCGGCCAAGCGCATCCCCAAGAGGGCCGCAGCACCCCCCCACACCCGGAAAACACCCCCAGAGACCCCAGACACACACCAGAGCCCAGCACACACACCCCAAAGGCACACACACACCAGACCACCCCCTTCTCTGCGCACACCCCAAAAACCGCCCCACCCGCCCCCTCCTCTGGGGCCCAGAAGCAGAAACATCAACACCAAACACACACACCAGCACAGACAACCCAGCCCCCCACCAAAAGCAAAACCACAAAAGAGAAACAACAGAAATCCCCCCAACACCCCACCCCCCCCCAGACAACACCAAGCACACCCAGGGGCAACAAACCAGGAAAACCCACCCCCAACAACAGAACACGCCACCGAACAACACAAACCCGAACACCACACACCCCCAATCCCACCACCCACACCCCCACACCGAACCGCGAAGGCGAAGAGCGAAAATAAACCGCGACAAGAAACAAAAAGAATAGGACGACACCCCCCACCGCACGCGAAAAGCGCAAAGAGCAAAGAGCAAACAGGCAAAAAGCACAACCACAGCCAAACCAAACAGAAAGAAAAAACACAACCAAACACAAACTACAACAAACCAGACACCACAACAACCAGAAACAACACCAACACAACAAAACAAAACAAACAAAACAACAAGAACACAACCAAAGCTCCAACCACACCTAGACTTTGCACTATCGCACTCCCACGACCTCTCCGCCTCTCTCACCTCGCCTTCCCTCCTCCCTCTACTCATCTCTTCATATCTCCCTCCACACCCCCCCCAAAAAAAAAATAAATGGCCTTATTGCATTTATCGGTGCATCAGCCACAAGCACAAAAACGCGCTGGATAAGGTATCCACGCTCCGTGACAGGTACATAATATGTATTGTATAGTGTTGTATCATGTACTGCACTCGCACAGCAATGCTACTACAATGGGTAACTAATAAAGCAAACAGGCACTGAAATACAAAAGTTTCTCTTTTTTTCTAGTGCAGCTAATCAAGAAGGTCGGTCTTTGTGCCCCAGATTTGCGCTTGAAAATCGAAAGCAATGATGCTAGAAAATCCCATTTTTCTCGCTGCTCGTTTGATTGCTTATCAGTGCGCCAGCGAGCTCGTTCGTTTTCTCAATTTATTCGTCGGGCGATAAAAAAACGTGTGTAGCACCAAGAGTAGTACTGTATGTGGTGCCGTACACATGATGCCGATAACCGCGCAAAGTAAATTTGCAGCGAAAAAGCTCCAACAGCTTCAAGGTGCTTGGAAGCGTGAAAACTGAATATCAATTAGCGCGACGGTTCAAGAAATTCACTGGAGAGTACATAGTAGATAACATTTCGATAGAATCAATTCATGCGCCTGCCTGCCTACACTCCCGGAGAAAGTCCCTTCTGAAGTGAAGCAGCAGTGAAATGTGCTGCCTACTGAAGGGCGATGCTTTTTGGCGAGCTTTTCCCATAAGCAAAAACTTTCTGTCCTATTTTCCGACGGAACCTGTCTGTCACTCACATGGGCTAGAATCAGAGGGAGCAATCAGTAACATGAAGGGCTAATCAATGAATCCGCTTGATCATCTTAAAACCTGCTGTCCGACATTTTTCCATGACAACGACTACCGTATTTACCCATATGCAAAAATTGAGAGGTCTTATATGGGGCTATGCATAGGGGGGGGGGGGGGGGGCTATGCATAGGGGGGGTGGGGGGGGGGGGGGGGCTATGCATGGGACATTTTTTATGTTTGTGAGAGGTGCACAGAGGCATATTTTTTTATGTCAAAAGCACATGTTTTAGGGAATAATAGAGGTCAAAACAGGGTTATTCTAGTACAATACACCCCCAAGCAGTCTTATAGGCATCTTAGCTTGGTGTGGGAGTGGCTATGGGTAGCTTATGACCAGCTTATGTAGGTAGGTTCAGGTACTGTACAGTACATATGGGGCTATGCATAGGGGGGCTATGCATAGGGCTTTTTTATGTTTTGCCAATATGGGGCTATGCATAGGGGGGCGGGGCTATGCATAGGGGGGCCATGCATGGGTAAATACGGTACATGGAGTAAACTAACAAACACTTAACACGATGCGATACCTTTTGTAGCACGGATTCTGAAAGTTTCTCTTTGTTGACAATTTTGATCGCCACTTTTCTACCGGTAATGCAATGAATACCCATTTTCACCAAACCTGAAACCAAAAACCAATAAGTTTACGAAAGGTGTTCATACATAAAAGTACCATTGGTTCAAGGGCACGGGCACGTCTTCAACGGACGACCACTCTACTACTTTTGCCAGGCCTACTGTAAAGATTTCATGTCGCCCCCGATCGGGTTATTCAAACAAAGTCGACCAATTTGCTCGGGGTATACTCGATATCGGGTTATACAAAATATCAGGGGTATATACCATACTTGCTTATTTCAGCGTAAAACAGCTTTTAGAGCATTTGGCGCTAGGTGAATAAAGGGTTACAAAATACTAAGATTCAAAGTCGACCAATCTGCTCGGGTTATACTGGATATCGGGTTATATTCGATATCGGGTTATACACCAAACTTTATGCCATTATCGTCTGCCTGCAACCATACCATTTCATCGCATTTCCTATTCCTGCCCATAGAATAGTAAGCCTTGACTGTCTTCTCGATAAAAATCGCTGAGAAAAGTAATTAGTCGCACCTAGTCGTATCAATAGTTCAGTTCTGACTACAGCAAGCTTCAAAATAATATAAACGTGTGATGTGTCGACGTACAATGCGGAACAAATTGTGCTATTTTAATAGATGGAAATTTATGCTTATTTTTTACAGCCGAGGCTAAATTTGTCACACCTGAGTAAAGTCAAGAAAATTCTTGGTAGAGTTATGAAAAGAAAAAAGTGTGGGTTGGGACTCCTATCGATACGGCCACACAATGAGCAAAATAATATACGCAAATAATGCGATGACTCACAGCTTGCTATGCAGCCGGTCCATAATCGATGCCACTTCTGAATGATGTCCAACATCGTATGGACGTCAGAAGAAGCAGCAGAAGTGTAAGCAGCTCATAACTCCAGCCGTCGCGTAATGGAAAGCACTGAGTTCGCAAGAGGCAGAGGTCATGGCCCGCGAGCCAAAGCGGGCAAAACAAAAGCGATTAACCCCCTTCGTAATCCCAGGCGTCCGCCTGTCCACAGCCACTCTGGCAAACCCCGTCCGTAGACGGGGCAAACCCCGTCCGGCAGCAGGGGCAAAGCCCGAGCCCCGCCCGACGGACGGGGTTTGCCCCGTGTGACGGATGTGGTTTGCCGGGTGCCTGCGGACCGGCGGACGCCTGGGATTACGAAGGGGGTTAACCCCCTCCAGACCCCCACGCCGGCCGCCTAGCCGAATAAACCCCTTGCGGTCACCCCGGCTTTTTTGGGGTCACCTTGGGGGCCCCCTTACGGGGGCCCCCTTGCGGCTCACCCCATGGCCACTTTTTTTCTGGCCGCAGCCACCCCACGACTATG
>JASAMW010006705.1:0-19441 GCA_030247985.1 Epsilonema sp. ZAB3_2
TGCAATTACACACGGTTTTTGGCTTCCCATGCCGCAGGCAGTGAAGATACAGCAAAACGTTATACAACAAAAATGTAGAACACAACGTGGAGGTACGTGAGAATTATGCCGGTTGGTGTAATGGTTAGCGAGCTACATGCTCTCGCGTGCGTTTTCCCGTTCACAGTTGCCTCTACCCTAACTCAAGAACGACGCAACGTAGAGTGCGACTTGGTGCGTTTTGAAGCATTTTTCAAGCTCTATCGAATGATCCATAGGCTCCCCGAACTTTCCGCCCAAGTTCCCTGTTAAACTTTACGGACCAAATTTTTTAGTCCGTTCGAAAATTAATTTCCTGATCGTTTACAATAGTTGTTCCCTTTTTTACCGCCGGTTGCGATGAAATCCGGTGACGCGTAGATGACGGACGAGGGCGCGATCGCGCTGGCGGCGACTTCGGCGAGCTGGTGGGGGACAACAGGCGATTGTCCAATCTTAGCACAGCACAGCAGCGCTCGTGATACTGAGGATGGCTGGAGCAAAAAATAACAAATAATCATGACAGTGTAGAAATGACGTTTGTATTGTAGGTATGTGTAACCTAAGTACCTACATACGGGAGGGTAGCTCTCATGATTTTGCGCAAAAACATACCCAACAATGCAAAACACTTTCCCTCTCTCAAGCATATAAGAACTCCGAACTCACTCCGAATTCGGAGCCCTGCCCTGATTATGCTTCGCCATGTAAAATCTCCAAGTTCGCTTCGAACTCGCTCCATTTTAAGGAACGTGCGTGTGAACAATGGAGTTTGTAATTCGAAGACGTTCGCTTCGGTTCGAAACAGTCATTCCTAACTCGGAGCAAACTCGGAGCACGTCTGAAGCGCCCCATTTACCCGTATTTTTGGGTGTATAGCCCCTTGGGGTTATACAAAAATCGAGAGGTCAGATGGGGTTATACACGGGGGATATACAATGGGGGGATATACACTGGGCAAAATTTGTGTTTTTGAGAGGGGTGTGTAGAGTAGAGGAATGTTTTTGAGGTCAAAAGCATGTGTTTGAGGCATAATCGCGGTCAAAACAGGGTTATTCTAGTACAAGATATGCTCAGCTAGCTTATAGGCATAGTCGCGTGGTGTCAGAGTAGCTATAGTTAGCTTATGACCGACCAGCTTACATAGGTAGGCTAGGTACCTTCCAGTACTGGGGGTTATACACCAGGGGGGGGGGGGGGATATACACTGGGCAAAATTTATGTTTTGCCAATGGGGGTTATACACTGGGGGGATATACAATGGGGGATATACACCCAAAAATACGGTACTGTAAACTGTGGCGACGATGAGGAGGAGGACGGACATGGCCAGATTGGAGTTGGCCAGCTGGCGCAGTCGCGGCGGAATGGCGCTGTTGAGCTTGAGGTCAGTAGTTGTAGCGGTCGACCCAGTAGGCGAAGATGCCGGTGAAGGCCGGGGATGAACCGACCAGACCCCACGTGATCACGCAAGAGATCAGCAGCAGAGCCTGGAACAAACACCACATGACTGTGTAATGCTTCGTCTATAAGCCTAGTACATGTACCTCCCCGGAGTTGGTGAGCAGAATTATGCCTACAGCTACCGTCCATCAGTCACAGGTCACAGGTCACAGTAGTCAACAACAAAATGGCTCCCCAACACACCCGCCATGTCCAAAATCAATCGCCCCGAAATGGTCAATGCTGTGACTGAATACTAGCATAAAAGTCTGGTAAAATTTCGTGCTAATTTCTTTTAGCTAATTAGCTTGGTATACATAGCCTACACCTACAGTAGCTACTGTACATACAGTACTGTACATGTAGATACGCACCTGGTAAGCGAAGACCAATCCTCTGCTATGACTCTTGGACAACGCCGCCAGACCGAGGGAGCAGGTGACGATGGCGAAGAGACTCTGCCACAAGGCGGTGCCCGCTTCGCAGTTGATCGCGTACTGCTCGCACTGCCCGGCCACCTTCAGCGGATAATTACTCCAACAGTTGCGAACGAAACTCACCCCCACGCCCAAGCACGCACCGCCCATCAGGAGCAGCAAAACGGCCAGAAGTAAAGGGGTAGTCCGGCAATGCATGATTAACGAGGGAGAACCGTCATTTATTTGTTCATCAGTCATCTTGGACTGAAAGCTAGCGTATCTTCTTGCTACTAGCTTCTCCCCAGAAGTTAGAACTCTTAGCGCTTCAATTCAAGCAATTATTGACAAAAAGCCAAAAAATTTACTTTCCCTGTAAAAAAATTTTCACATGATAAGCCTACCATAACCGTACTTTGAACCATGCACTGCGCACGAAATCGAAAACATGTCTATTTTCGAAGCCTCTTTTGGTAAAAAAAAGTTAAAAACCGTCAACAAAAATGTTTGAAACAAATGACACGCCCTCACTCCTTACATATTGGCAGAGTACCCCTTTAAATTGGTGATAGCCAGGCTTCTGAGACAGCCTCGATAGTGGCGAATGTACAAGTTCCTCTTGCGACGATAAATGATGGGTGCTTCACCTCTGGAGAAGGCAAGATGAGGTTCGGGAGGCAGGATGGCAGCAGGGGAGGGCAGGTAATAACCATTTTGCGCAGGCGCTTTCGAACTGTATCCATAACCGCCGCCGCCGTTGGCTGCGCTACTGTAAAAGCCACCTCCACCACTCTTGTAGTATGCGTCTCGACCAGCCATACCTGCGGGAAATAGTGATGGCAACTGTATCAATTGCTGTCGACGATCAATAGAATCTGAACAAGCAGAACTTGCTGGGTAAAGTATCACCTGAACTGAACCATCTTTCGACATGGTCAAATACGTACCTATCTGACAAAATTCTCAAAGGAATAGGCATATTCTCATTCTGTATGTACGGTACTGTAAAGGTCGGTGTATAGCCCTGCAGGGCAATACAAACAAGAACCGCCAATTTGGGCGGGCTTTACACGGGATCGGGCAATACAAAAGCTCGGGCCATACAAGGGACTGTCTACCGTCCGCTCATTTTTGCTCCAATTTTCACCCTAAATGCTATCATGGATTTAATGGTCCCGCTCCGCTTTTGTATACTGATTAGTGGTGTCAACTTTTAAAAAGTACAGTAACGGTAAGGTACGGTAAAATTACCGCGCATACCAGACGGTAAAATTACTGCGCGGTACTTTACTGTCATCAAAATTTTTACCGCAGTACTTTCTGTCAAAAATTGGCGGTAGACGGTAAAAATTTTACCATGTAATTTTAGCATATTTTGGCTAAATTAAGCATTTTGAATACATCAGAAAATACACTAAATTTTCTTCGTGCCTAGATGATACCTAAAAGAACAATAAATTCTTCAAAAGTGACTGAAAACGTCGACTGAGATTATCAATTTCCGAAAAAAACAAACCAAAAATAGAGAATGTATGCCAGACACAGCGAAAATTTGTTCTCAAAAGTGGCCAACGATCAGCTGGATAGTACTAAAATATGCGAAAATGGTCGCGGTAAAAAGTACAGTACAGTAAAAAAGTACTTTTTTACCGTCAAATTTTTTGACGGTAACTTCCTCTGAGTTGGCGGTAAAAAGTACTCTATTAAACTTTACCGTGGCCATCGGCGGTAAAAAGTACAGTACCTTTGGCGAAATTTGTGCCAGTACCGCGGTAGAAGGTAAGGTAAATTTACTTTTTGACACCACTAATACTGATCGTTCTCAAAGCTGCCTTGCGAGGCAGTAAATCGGTATTTTCACTTCTGCTGTGCTCACATGCCAGACCGATCCCAGATTCCAACAGCAATGATAAAACTGCTAATAATGTTGCATTCCAACGTCAACCTATTTTCAGCTTCACGGGCCACACATTTCGTGGTTTTCTGGCTCGCAATGGAGCAAAATGGCGGTGTGAACGCAGTTCTTTGCATTATTAAAAGTGAATTATAAAGCTAAATTGGGCGGGCTGAGCACGGGATCGGGCAATACATGGCTATCGGGCTATAGACCGACCTTTACAGTATTTTACGCTACGTATGCTTCAACAGCTCAGAAACGTAAAATAGGCAAAACGCAAACAGACATAAAATATGAGAAAAATTTACGTCAAAAAGTTCTAAAAATTTTATGACAAGAGCAAGAGTGAATATTATGCGTAAGTCTAGAGGAAATAGGATACAAGCTTGAAGCTGAACCTTAGGAATGTACAATTTGTACCTAGATACAGACGGGGTACACACACACCACATACGGTAGCTTCCCATTTTGGCCTACACGTACGTACTGTATATGTACGTATACATGAATAGAATGTCATAATGGTCTGCTACCAGATTAATGCTCCAGGTTAAAAAAATAAGTGTCACCGTGCAAAAGCTCAGAATAACATGCTTAGCGATCTGTAAGAGCTAAAATGAAGGTCACACTCGCAAGCTTTGTGCATGCACTGCGCACAGCTTTGTAGGTGTAACAACGATAATCCTTATCAAAGTAGGCAACACCCTCTTGAACACACAGTGAATGTAAAAAGCCAGCACCTGAAGTGCATTTCATGACCAAAAGCAAACATGCCCACCAACAACAACTAAGGATGAGCTGCACCCATAGGTATGTCAGTGCAGCTGCTATTGACCAGTTGCGCTAAGCTCCTCGGTGGTCGCGAGGTGAACTGCAGTATTTAGTGAAAATTTAGATCGGTGCAAACGTGGTCGTCGACCTTGTTCAGTCATCTGGGAGCGGAAGAGGAGAGAACAAAAAAGAAGACGTCAAAATGACTAATCTAAACATTTTCTAAAACTGCGGGCCACCTCGCGACCACTCAAAAGTCTTAGCGCAACTGGTCAATAGATGCGCGCGATGTAACGCCCTCATTTGTTGACCGAGTTCTTTCTTTGCAAAAGTATATTTTGTAACATGTCAGATACCGCTAGTTGTCAAATTTGAACGTATTGTAGCTCAGCATGCTACATTGCAGCATAAACATCCAAACCATTCACGATGAAACGACATTCAGAGGCACAGCTATGTACATATATTACATCTTAATACAGCAATGTACAGTAACGCAAGTAGACACACCCCTTTATTTTACAGAACATTGTGCACTAGTAATAGGAAAATGCATTAGTGTCTTTCTTTCTACCCCAATAAACCGATCATGATATCGTACACTGTACATCAATATATTGTAACAGACTGTGTTGTACATGTGTGAAAAAATTACTCAAATATTCAGATAAACAAATTTTCTCACAAGGTATCATACGCTTGTGTATTGTAAATAAACAAGACTAGTCACTGTACAATTCCCCATCCAAAAATAAAACCTACAATCAATGCAAGCGAATCATATGTCAGATCTCTCATGGCTCATTCACATAGCAGAAAATGCGCTCGGCGTACGTGGTCATGCTTTAGTGTGTGCGGGCATGACGCCGACTCCTCCACTCATGTTTCGATGTGAATGGACCATCATTTGACAGTATTATTTGTGTGGTAAAATAAAAAGCCGGCAAGACATCGTAGACATTTCTTAGTGTCAACCTTGCCCTTTTTACAGCTATGTAATTTACTAAGGTACGTCGACTATTCAGTTTAAGCAGAAATATTTAGATAGTGCCTCTCTTTAACAAGCTTAAGATTAAAAGGATAATGGTACCCGGCCTTGCTTGTGTGTAATATAGATATGAACACGAGGATTCTCTATTGTGGAGAGATAATTATATCTTCTTCGTGGGTTTGTTTAATCTTTTATGTGGGGGGAGTTTGCATTTAAGAGGGTGATAAGAGAGGGGGGGTGGGTCTGGGTCTTGGGGTTGGGTGGCTTGCGCATACTTGAGAGGAGAGACGGGTGGTTGAGAGATAAGCCGTGGGTTGATTTAAGTAAATTATTTTCTTTTTATAGGATAACATTTGCGTTTGCGCTTGTTTGTATAGAAATATTTTAGAAAGCGAAGTCGCTAGTTACTCCATAGGCCTTTCTCTCGCTCTCCTCGGGGTGTTTGAGCGCTGTGGGAAGGAGGGCTCGTTCCTTCACTCCCCTTGCCCTTACGTACGCAAAAGAGTGTCAACCGCATTTCGGGTTTTGATTAGATTTTCATGGTCTTTTTTATTTTAAGGGCTTATGATTGTTTTGTATTTGTCTATTTTATGTTTTTGTTTTTTTTCTTTATATTTAATTTTTCAGTTTTTTTGTTTTTGTTTTTATTTCTCGCGGTTTTTTTTTTTTCTTCCTCTCCCTTCTTCTTGTCGCCCACAAAAACCTCACATTTGCTAAAAGCTACTTACGGACACCTAGAGTGTAGCTCAGTGTTTCTTAAAGTTTTTAAAGCTATTTTACACATCAATAGTGCCCTTTCAAAATGCTCGCTCAGTCTGACATTCGTTCCCCCGGCCGAGAACCGTGACGTCACAGTGGGTATAGAAAAGCGAAGGAGTTGGGCTGATGGCAAGCAGGCGTTAAAGGTGAAAGAGAGAGCGCCTTTGGTTCCCTTAGATTTCGCTGGTCCCTCTTTTCCTTCCCTATTTTCCTCCTAAAAGCTGAGCAGTCAGCGGAGTTTCTTCGACCCCTGCCCGGACCTCTTCTTCTGCTGTTTGGGTTTTTCCTCGCCTGACCTCGTAATGCATAGCAAGGGCAGTAGGTTAGGTACACATACACAGTACGTACGCAATGCAAAGGGTCAACCATAATGTGTGTATGTACATACGTATTGTGAGATACATTTCACACCACCGCAGAGCCGGTTCTGCTCGCAGCTCCCCTCGTAGTTTCAACACAGTTCTGCATCCTGGTGTTTACTTCACTGTTGCTCTGCTTTGACCATCATGGCCACACACATTGCTCGGAACCGCCTATGACCCTCGGCTCGCGCACGGTCGACTGACACAGGATGAACACCTGACAGCAACGACGGAACTACTGAAGAAGCAACTGCCTGACTCTGCGTGGCTTCACGTCCTTCAGCCCACGCCTCTAAACGCTCGCTGTGGAGATGCAGAAAAGCTGCGGGAAGCTACTGAGAAAAAGCTGCCCACTGCCACGGTTGCAGCTGCTGCTTCGTCGTGCACAGGAGTGTGCCGGCTTTTTTTTACGCCAGGCGACTGTGACACCGACCCTGATTGGCCCTATCTGCTCGCGCCTAAATAGGACGAAACCCGACAACCTGATTAGGCGGCTGCTTTACAAAAAGGACATCAGTCATCTGCACGCAGTCCGCCACGGCATCGAAAATGAAGCAGCGACAAGGCAGGAGTACTGTAGTATGTCCGGCGCGCATGTTGAAGAGTGCGGCATCTTTGTCTGCCCGGAGGAGAACTTTGGTTTCATCGCGTGCTCACCGGATGGCGTGGCAACATTCCAAGATGGCAGAGCCACCCGCATCATCGAAATCAAGAACTTTAGCGACCACCCAAAGCATCCGACTGACTGTGAAACGCTGCGAGAGATTGCGAAAGCGCGCAGAAGCAACTTTTGCCGCAACTACGACGAGAAAACGGATCAGTTCCATCTCAAGGAGACTGACAAGTATTGGTACCAGGTTCAGGGTGGAATGGCGTGCGCTCGAGTAAGCTACTGCGACTTTGTCATGAAATACAAGAGTGATTTGAAAGTACTAACTGTACCGTTCTGTCCATCAGCTTGGGAAAAAACGAAGGCGGTGCTGCGCGATTTCTATGTACGATATTTAGTGTGCGAATATATGAGCGACAATGTGAAGAACGGTCTTCCATTGTTTTTGGATGAGCGAAGGTATAAATAAAAGCTGATAAACGTTTGCTGGCGAGAAGTGATAAAAAAACCGAAGAAATAAGCGAAAATACATTCATTGCCAGGGTGTCTTGAAAAATTAAGACCGAATTTTTCTCCATACTGAAGAAAAACGTCGATTTTGAACTTCGAGATTCAAACCGTCGTAATTTCCGAAGTATGCGGACCAAATAGCTGAAATTTAGTACAGATCTCAGTTGAAGCCTTGGCTATAAAATAAAAAAGACCGCATGAAAATCTCAAGTGTCGTTCCAGAGTTACATGCCCGGAAAGGTGGCCGGTTTATTTCGGGACACTCTGTATGTATGTATGTGCGTACGTAAGGCGCAAGCAGTATAAAACATACGGGCTGACCCTTAGTAGCTGAAGGAACGCAGCCTCCTCTCTTTCTATACCCATCGTGACGTCACGCGGTCACTCAAACAGCGCCCTCTTTTCCGAGCGAGGAGAGAGAGCGAGAATTTTGAAAGGGCACTATTGGCGAGGCCACGCCTTCCTATTGACTGATGATGCGACTGTGTGCGTCTTTTGTGGTTTCCTTGAAACATTAGCCTGTTTTTCCTAGTACAAACAAGCGCACAGTTTCACGCAAAGTGTAGGTACCACATATTGTCCTATTTGAAAAAGAATAATAATGTGTTGACTTTGCTAGGAATCGAACCCACGCGTATGTCTGTTATTATCTCTCAACTCACCGCTAGGCCACCGTCTCTCCTTGCTCACAGGGGTATCGCGCAAGCCAGCCCCAATATCCTTTGCTCCCCAAGGGGTATGCCCAGGCCAGACCCAAGGACCCACCCATTACTCCCCTAGACCATGGCCGGGTTTACCCCATACTACCCTTCGGTACATAGGCGTACGCTAGGCTCGTTCTGTTATGTTTGTTTCAGTGCTCCCAGGTGTTCATTCCTTGCGGTCACGTCTGCTGCTGTACAACCTGTGCCAAATCGGTCACGTCTTGCCCGCTGTGTCGCGCTGACATACAGCAGATGGTGGATTTGTACAGCAGCAATGTTCAGCCCTCGGCACCCCCGGACAGTGGAAATGGGCAGTAGTAGTAGTTTTTAAAAGTCTTGGCTCGTTCACACATAGGAGATATGCGCTCGGTGCGTTCATATGGCTTATATGTACACACAAGGGCATGGACAGCCGTGGCCCATTGGCCCGCCGGGCGTACGCCCAGCGTATTTCCATCCTGTTATGTGAATGAGCCTTGAAGGCTTGTAGTCAGAAGGCAGAGGGCACTATCTCATGAATATTTCCGGTGGCTTAGAACTGAATAGTCGGTACGGTACCTTAGTAAATTACATAGCTGTAAAAAGGGCAAGGTTGACACTAAGAAATGTCTAGCGATGTCTTGCCGGCTTTTTATTTTACCACACAAATAATACTGTCAAATGATGGTCCATTCACATCGAAACATGAGCTGGAGGTACGCTCGGCGTGTCCATGGCTCCGCACACACTAAAGCATGGACCACGTACGCCGAGCGCATTTTCTGCTGATGTGAATGAGCCATGAGAGATCTGACATATGATTCGCTTGCATTGATTGTAGGCTTTTATTTTTGGATGGGGAATTGTACAGTGACTAGTCTTGTTTATTTACAATACACAAGCGTATGATACCTTGTGTCAGGAAAATTGTGTTTATCTGAATATTTGAGTAATTTTTTCACACATGTACAACACAGTCTGTGTACAATATATTGATGTACAGTGTACGATATTTTCATGATGCGTGTTTTATTGCGGGGTAGAAAGAAAGACACTGAATGCATTTTCCTATTACTAGTGCACAATGTTCTGTAAAATAAAGGGGTGTGTTCTACTTGCGTTACTGTACATTGCTGTATTAAGATGTAATATATGTACATAGCTGTGCCTCTGAATGTCGTTTCATCGTGAATGGTTTGGATGTTTATGCTGCAATGTAGCATGCTGAGCTACAATACGTTCAAATTTGACAACTAGCGGTATCTGACATGTTACAAAATATACTTTTGCAAAGAAAGAACTCGGTCAACAAATGAGGGCGTTACATCGCGCGCATCTATTGACCAGTTGCGCTAAGACTTTTGAGTGGTCGCGAGGTGGCCCGCAGTTTTAGAAAATGTTTAGATTAGTCATTTTGACGTCTTCTTTTTTGTTCTCTCCTCTTCCGCTCCCAGATGACTGAACAAGGTCGACGACCACGTTTGCACCGATCTAAATTTTCACTAAATACTGCAGTTCACCTCGCGACCACCGAGGAGCTTAGCGCAACTGGTCAATAGCAGCTGCACTGACATACCTATGGGTGCAGCTCATCCTTAGTTGTTGTTGGTGGGCATGTTTGCTTTTGGTCATGAAATGCACTTCAGGTGCTGGCTTTTTACATTCACTGTGTGTTCAAGAGGGTGTTGCCTACTTTGATAAGGATTATCGTTGTTACACCTACAAAGCTGTGCGCAGTGCATGCACAAAGCTTGCGAGTGTGACCTTCATTTTAGCTCTTACAGATCGCTAAGCATGTTATTCTGAGCTTTTGCACGGTGACACTTATTTTTTTAACCTGGAGCATTAATCTGGTAGCAGACCATTATGACATTCTATTCATGTATACGTACATATACAGTACGTACGTGTAGGCCAAAATGGGAAGCTACCGTATGTGGTGTGTGTGTACCCCGTCTGTATCTAGGTACAAATTGTACATTCCTAAGGTTCAGCTTCAAGCTTGTATCCTATTTCCTCTAGACTTACGCATAATATTCACTCTTGCTCTTGTCATAAAATTTTTAGAACTTTTTGACGTAAATTTTTCTCATATTTTATGTCTGTTTGCGTTTTGCCTATTTTACGTTTCTGAGCTGTTGAAGCATACGTAGCGTAAAATACTGTAAAGGTCGGTCTATAGCCCGATAGCCATGTATTGCCCGATCCCGTGTCTAGCCCGCCCAATTTAGCTTTATAATTCACTTTTAATAATGCAAAGAACTGCGTTCACACCGCCATTTTGCTCCATTGCGAGCCAGAAAACCACGAAATGTGTGGCCCGTGAAGCTGAAAATAGGTTGACGTTGGAATGCAACATTATTAGCAGTTTTATCATTGCTGTTGGAATCTGGGATCGGTCTGGCATGTGAGCACAGCAGAAGTGAAAATACCGATTTACTGCCTCGCAAGGCAGCTTTGAGAACGATCAGTATTAGTGGTGTCAAAAAGTAAATTTACCTTACCTTCTACCGCGGTACTGGCACAAATTTCGCCAAAGGTACTGTACTTTTTACCGCCGATGGCCACGGTAAAGTTTAATAGAGTACTTTTTACCGCCAACTCAGAGGAAGTTACCGTCAAAAAATTTGACGGTAAAAAAGTACTTTTTTACTGTACTGTACTTTTTACCGCGACCATTTTCGCATATTTTAGTACTATCCAGCTGATCGTTGGCCACTTTTGAGAACAAATTTTCGCTGTGTCTGGCATACATTCTCTATTTTTGGTTTGTTTTTTTCGGAAATTGATAATCTCAGTCGACGTTTTCAGTCACTTTTGAAGAATTTATTGTTCTTTTAGGTATCATCTAGGCACGAAGAAAATTTAGTGTATTTTCTGATGTATTCAAAATGCTTAATTTAGCCAAAATATGCTAAAATTACATGGTAAAATTTTTACCGTCTACCGCCAATTTTTGACAGAAAGTACTGCGGTAAAAATTTTGATGACAGTAAAGTACCGCGCAGTAATTTTACCGTCTGGTATGCGCGGTAATTTTACCGTACCTTACCGTTACTGTACTTTTTAAAAGTTGACACCACTAATCAGTATACAAAAGCGGAGCGGGACCATTAAATCCATGATAGCATTTAGGGTGAAAATTGGAGCAAAAATGAGCGGACGGTAGACAGTCCCTTGTATGGCCCGAGCTTTTGTATTGCCCGATCCCGTGTAAAGCCCGCCCAAATTGGCGGTTCTTGTTTGTATTGCCCTGCAGGGCTATACACCGACCTTTACAGTACCGTACATACAGAATGAGAATATGCCTATTCCTTTGAGAATTTTGTCAGATAGGTACGTATTTGACCATGTCGAAAGATGGTTCAGTTCAGGTGATACTTTACCCAGCAAGTTCTGCTTGTTCAGATTCTATTGATCGTCGACAGCAATTGATACAGTTGCCATCACTATTTCCCGCAGGTATGGCTGGTCGAGACGCATACTACAAGAGTGGTGGAGGTGGCTTTTACAGTAGCGCAGCCAACGGCGGCGGCGGTTATGGATACAGTTCGAAAGCGCCTGCGCAAAATGGTTATTACCTGCCCTCCCCTGCTGCCATCCTGCCTCCCGAACCTCATCTTGCCTTCTCCAGAGGTGAAGCACCCATCATTTATCGTCGCAAGAGGAACTTGTACATTCGCCACTATCGAGGCTGTCTCAGAAGCCTGGCTATCACCAATTTAAAGGGGTACTCTGCCAATATGTAAGGAGTGAGGGCGTGTCATTTGTTTCAAACATTTTTGTTGACGGTTTTTAACTTTTTTTTACCAAAAGAGGCTTCGAAAATAGACATGTTTTCGATTTCGTGCGCAGTGCATGGTTCAAAGTACGGTTATGGTAGGCTTATCATGTGAAAATTTTTTTACAGGGAAAGTAAATTTTTTGGCTTTTTGTCAATAATTGCTTGAATTGAAGCGCTAAGAGTTCTAACTTCTGGGGAGAAGCTAGTAGCAAGAAGATACGCTAGCTTTCAGTCCAAGATGACTGATGAACAAATAAATGACGGTTCTCCCTCGTTAATCATGCATTGCCGGACTACCCCTTTACTTCTGGCCGTTTTGCTGCTCCTGATGGGCGGTGCGTGCTTGGGCGTGGGGGTGAGTTTCGTTCGCAACTGTTGGAGTAATTATCCGCTGAAGGTGGCCGGGCAGTGCGAGCAGTACGCGATCAACTGCGAAGCGGGCACCGCCTTGTGGCAGAGTCTCTTCGCCATCGTCACCTGCTCCCTCGGTCTGGCGGCGTTGTCCAAGAGTCATAGCAGAGGATTGGTCTTCGCTTACCAGGTGCGTATCTACATGTACAGTACTGTATGTACAGTAGCTACTGTAGGTGTAGGCTATGTATACCAAGCTAATTAGCTAAAAGAAATTAGCACGAAATTTTACCAGACTTTTATGCTAGTATTCAGTCACAGCATTGACCATTTCGGGGCGATTCATTTTGGAAATGGCGGGTGGGTGGGGTAGCCATTTTGTTTTTGACTACTGTGACCTGTGACCTGTGACTGATGTACGGTAGCTGTAGGCATAATTCTGCTCACCAACTACGGGGAGGTACATGTACTAGGCTTATAGACGAAGCATTACACAGTCATGTGGTTTTTGTTCCAGGCTCTGCTGCTGATCTCTTGCGTGATCACGTGGGGTCTGGTCGGTTCATCCGCGGCCTTCACCGGCATCTTCGCCTACTGGGTCGACCGCTACAACTACTCCGACCTCAAGCTCAACACCGCCATTCCGCCGCTTCTGCGCCAGCTGGCCAACTCCAATCTGGCCATGTCCGTCCTCCTCCTCATCGTCGCCACAGTTTACAGTACCGTATTTTTGGGTGTATATCCCCCATTGTATATCCCCCCAGTGTATAACCCCCATTGGCAAAACATAAATTTTGCCCAGTGTATATCCCCCCCCCTGGTGTATAACCCCCAGTACTGGAAGGTACCTAGCCTACCTATGTAAGCTGGTCGGTCATAAGCTAACTATAGCTACTCCTACACCAAGCTACTATGCCTATAAGCTAGCTGAGCATGTCTTGTACTAGAATAACCCTGTTTTGACCGCGATTATGCCCTAAAACACATGCTTTTGACCTCAAAAACATTCCTCTACTCTACACACCTCTCAAAAACACAAATTTTGCCCAGTGTATATCCCCCCATTGTATATCCCCCGTGTATAACCCCATCAGACCTCTCGATTTTTGTATAGCCCCAAGGGGCTATACACCCAAAAATACGGTAAGTGGGGCGCTTCAGACGTGCTCCGAGTTTGCTCCGAGTTAGGAATGACTGTTTCGAACCGAAGCGAACGTCTTCGAATTACAAACTCGATTGTTCACACGCACGTTCCGAAAAACGGAGCGAGTTCGAAGCGAACTTGGAGATTTTACATGGCGAAGCATACTCAGGGCAGGGCTCCGAATTCGGAGTGAGTTCGGAGTTCTTATATGCTTGAGAGAGGGAAAGTGTTTTGCATTGTTGGGTATGTTTTTGCGCAAAATCATGAAAGCTACCCTCCCGTATGTAGGTACTTAGGTTACACATACCTACAATACAGACGTCATTTCTACACTGTCATGGTTATTTGTTATTTTTTGTTCCAGCCATCCTCAGTATCACGAGCGCTGCTCTGCTGTGCTACAATTGGACCGCCTGTTGTCCCCCACCAGCTCGCCGAAGTCGCCGCCAGCGCGATCGCGCCCCGTCCGTCATCTACGCGTCACCGGGAACATTTCAGTCGCAACCGGCGGTAAAAAAGGGAACAACTATTGTAAACGATCAGGAAATTAATTTTCGAACGGACTAAAAAATTTGGTCCGTAAAGTTTAAAGGGGAACTTTGGGTGGAAAGTTCGGGGTAAGCCTGCATGGATCATTCGATAGAGCTTGAAAAATGCTTCAAAACGCACCAAGTCGCATCCCTCTACGTTGCGTCGTTCTTGAGTTAGGGTAGAGGCAACTGTGAACGGGAAAATGCACGCGAGAGCATGTAGCTCGCTAACCATTACACCAACCGGCATAATTTGCTACCACCATATCGCTCCACGTTGAGTTCTACATTTTTGTTGTATAACGTTTTGCTGTATCTTCACTGCCTGCGGCATGGGAAGCCAAAAACCGTGTGTAATTGCACAGTTAAACACATTTCGTACGTCCATGAAATATACTGTACGTGTTTAACTGCGCAATTACACACGGTTTTTGACTTTCCATGCCACAGGCAGTGAAGATACAGCAAAACTTTATACAACAAAAATGTAGAACTCAACGTGGAGCATATGGTGGTAGCAAAATTATGCCGATCCGTGTAATGGTTAGCGAGCTACCTACATACATGCTCTCGCGTGCATTTTCTCGTTCACAGATCCATTTTTGCCTCTAACTCAGGAACGACGCAACGTAGAGGGATGCGACTTGGTGCGTTTTGAAGTAAATTTTTCAAGCTCTATCGAATGATCCATGCAGGCTTACCCAGAACTTTCCGCCCAAAGTTCCCCTTTAAGGTATTTTGCTGTGTCTGCCACAGTTTTGTCCAACGTTTCGTCCGAAATGATTGAAAAGCCGTCCATCCGAAAATATTCCCGCCTACTGTAAAACTTAAGAAATAAGGAAGGATTGTGAAAAATGTCATCTACCTACATTTTTCTGGGACACCTGTTGTGTACGTAAATGACATAATAAATGATAGTGCATGCATGTGATACTAGATAGCATAGAGTGTATTGTTTTGTTTTAGTTCCAACTTCAACAAATGCCGCAACAGCAGGTCTCTCCTCCTCCGGCTATCGATATGAGTCCATCGCCGCCAAGAAAACCGATTCGCTATTATTACTGAGACTGAACTACACCAGATGGGCCAACATAGTTTATGTGCGGTACGTATAAGTTTGGTGCTTGTGACACAGTAGCTGTTTGCTAGCTGTGCATGTGCACCTTTCAACTTTGGTGGCCAATGTTTGTGTATGCAATAGGGCTGGCAATAGAGTCATAGACTAAGCTCAGCTTACCTAAGTGCCATTCTGCCATATTTCGCGTAAAGTGTTAGTAATCAAAAACTATGCAGGCAAACTCTTGTAGCCGTTAGCGTATACGTATTGTACTGTACGTAATTTGAGCAATATGAGTGGTGTACTGTACATACCGTAACTCTGTAAATTTGTGAAACCTTTAGGTACTTTCGTTTTATGAAATTCCATTCAATCAGCTCTCGCTGTATAGAAACCAACCCACCAATTCTTGGTAGTAAATCACGTACTGCACCTGGGGTATTGATATATCTAGACAGGAAGAATGTGAGGGCGCAAGCTTGCTTTACACCCCAAAAAGTTTTGCGCCCCAATAAAAATGGTGGCTAGTTACGCCAAATTTTCTTGGTATTTGCACTAAATAATTATAAAACGCTGAGCTTCGTTTTGGTTAGCCAACTGACGGTACGCGCTTATTTCTGTCCCCCAAAAATTTCTTGACTATCTAATCTATATACCAGGCCTAGGTACTCCTCTGTAAACTTTTTTTTAAAGTAATCGCGCCTTTTGTTTCTCGAAACCCCCAAAGGGGGGGGGGCCCCCCCAACCACCAAGCGCCGTCGTTGCTCTTTGGCGGTCGTAATTCATCGTCGATACTGCCAAGAGGGGGCAAAGGACCCAGGAAAACAGCACAAGGACAAAATCGCTGCAGGGAAGGCAGGGGGAGCAGGCAGGGCATGCCAGGATTGGAGCCCGAATCAGACGTTTCCTCCGTCCCGGGCCACCATTGCCCTCAACATGCTCTTGCGGGAGCGATAGGAAGAGGAGCCAGGCTGCCTATAAGAAATTTAATTTGAAATCTCACTTTATAAAAAAAATATTTTTACTGTAGACGATGTCAAGACTACAAAGGGAAGAGAGACTATGTCAGCTACAGTAGATTGGTTCTTGTTTCAGCGCTACGGCCGTGTTTGTCCCAATCGGGGGCCCCGGCCCCCCCCCCCCCCCCCCCCCCCTCAAACTAAATATGCAAAATAGAGCCGTCTTTCTTTCTTTCTTTTTTTCTTTCTTTTTTTCAGAGACGGGCCCCCGATCGGGGGCCCGGGCCCCCAATCGGATCCCTATCTCTATTTTACGTCGATCTACGGGGCCCCTGCGGGGCCCCGGGCTCCCGATGGATCAAAACGGCCGTACACTGACACTTAGCCAATACCGTACGAGCTGCCAACAGTACTCTCTTTCCTACAAGGCTTCAATGGGACAATATTCGGAAGCCGTACCCAATAGCAGAAAAACGACAAAACCGCGATGCAAATACGGTGCAGATGCATACCTGCAGAGTAGAGAAAGGCAGCGTTCACGTTTTCACGGGGGAAGAACCAAACTGATATAATGAACGAGTATGGGTCGCTGATTTGCAATACCGCCGACGAGATACAAATAACTTTTGAAAGCCGGCGAGACAAGCTCCAGAGCTTTGTTTCAAAAATGCATATGAATTTTAAATTTGAAATGCGGATTGCTTTGAGACGATGCGACGTAGACCCTCGTATATAGCCCCCGGGGCTATGAAAACGATAGTCGCCGAAAGGGCTAGATATGTACGAGGGGGCTATAGATATGACTGCTCTTCCTCCCAAGTTTTTTTGCCGTTGCTCTGTAGCCGTTTACTGTATATCGTACTGTACATAATCTGAACAAGAGAGTGGTACCGATAACTCTTAATTGTGTAACCTTTACTTTCAATAAATCAAATTAGTTCTCTGTATAAGCCAAACCCACCAACAATATTGAGACACGTACTGCTCTTGCAGAGACAAAGAACGCGAGGGGAATAAGCCACCCCAAAAGTTTTTGTGTGCTACAATATATATGTATGTTAGCTCGTACATATTGCTTCATGTCCATGCTACGGCCGTTTTGATCCCAGTCCAGAGCCTGCTCGTGGGGGCCCCCGTAGATCGACGAGACAGCAGGATTCCCGATCGGCGCCCAGGGCCCCCGATCGGGGGCCCGTCTGGAAAAAAAGAAAGAAAGAGAACGAAAAGAAAGACAGCTCAATTTTGCATGCATTTTAAAGGGCCCCGGGGGGGGGGGGGGGGGGGGCCGGCCCCCATCGGACTAAAACGGCCTAGACATGAAAAACACGAAGCCTATACTACTGTAGCTGACATAGTCTCTCTTCCTTATGTAGTCTTACCATACTTACTACAAGAAGTAAAAATATAATTTTTTTATAAAAGTGAGATTTCCAAATTAAATTTCTTAATAGGCAGCCTGCCTCCATCTTCACTATCGGCTCCCCGAGGCATGTTGAGGGCAACGGTGGCGCAGGAAAACGGAGGAAAACGTCTGATTCGGGCTGCAAATCCTGGCACGCCCTGCCTGCCATGCTCCACCCTGCCCTCCCTGCAGCGATATTAATGATCCCTTGTGCTGTTTCCCTGGAAATCATATCCACCTCAGATTGCCCACCTCGGACAGTATGGAGACGAATAAATTACGACCGCCAAAGAGCAACGACGGCGCTTTCGAGAAACAAAAGGCGGAAGGGGATTACTTTAAAAAAAACTTTACAGAGAGGAGTACCTAGGCCTGGTATATAGATTAGATAGTCAAGAAAAATTTTTGGGACAGAAATAAGCGCGTACCGTAGGTGGCTAACCAAAACGAAGCTCAGCGTTTTTTTATTTTTTAGTGCTAATCCCAAGGTTCGGCGCACCAGCGACGATCTTTATTGGGGCGCAAAATTTTGGCGTACCCCTGTAAAGCAAGCTAAAATGCGCCCTCACATTCTTTCCTGTCTAGATATATCAATACCCCAGGTGCAGTACGTGATTTACTACCAAGATTTGGTGGGTTGGTTTCTATACAGCGAGAGCTGATTGAATGAATTTCATAAAACGAAAGTACCTAAAGGTTTCACAAATTTACAGAGTTACGGTATGTACAGTACACCACTCATATTGCTCAAATTACGTACAGTACAATACGTATACGCTAACGGCTACAAGATTTTGCCTGCATAGTTTTTGATTACTAACACTTTACGCGAAATATGGCAGAATGGCACTTAGGTAAGCTGAGCTTAGTCTATGACTCTATTGCCAGCCCTATTGCATACACAAACATTGGCCACCAAAGTTGAAGGGTGCACATGCACAGCTAGCAAACAGCTACTGTGTCACAAGCACCAAACTTATACGTACCGCACATAAACTATGTTGGCCCATCTGGTGTAGTTCAGTCTCAGTAATAATAGCGAATCGGTTTTCTTGGCGGCGATGGACTGATATCGATAGCCGGAGGAGGAGAGACCTGCTGTTGCGGCATTTGTTGAAGTTGGAACTAAAACAAAACAATACACTCTATGCTATCTAGTATCACATGCATGCACTATCATTTATTATGTCATTTACGTACACAACAGGTGTCCCAGGAAAATGCTGGTAAATGACATTTTTCACAATCCTTCCTTATTTTCTTAAGTTTTACAGTAGGCGGGAATATTTTTCGGATGGACGGCTTTTCAATATTTCGCACGAAAACGTTGGACAAAACTTTTGGCAGACACAGCAAAATACCTTAAAGGGGAACTTGGGCGGAAAGTTCTGGGTAAGCCTGCATGGATAATTCGATAGAGCTTGAAAAATTTACTTTCAAAACGCACCAAGTCGCATCCCTCTACGTTGCGTCGTTCCTGAGTTAGAGGCAAAAATGGATCTGTGAACGAGAAATGCACGCGAGAGCATGTATGTAGGTAGCTCGCTAACGGTACACAGGGATTGGCATAGTTTCTGTGACCACCATATGTGCTCCACGTTGAGTTCTACATTTTTGTTGTATAAAGTTTTGCTGTAACTTCACTGCCTGTGGCATGGAAAGTCAAAAACCGTGTGTAATTGCGCAGTTAAACACGTACAGTATATTTCATGGACGTACGAAATGTGTTTAACTGTGCAATTACACACGGTTTT
>JASAMW010006707.1:0-22612 GCA_030247985.1 Epsilonema sp. ZAB3_2
ACTTCTGAACCAATGCACGAATTTTGACCAAAATTTTTTTAGTAGAAACTTGAACACATACCAGACAAGCGTGCAAAATTTCATGAGCGTACATGCACCATCAACCAAGTACTGAATTATGACTGCCAACTCCGACCTACCTTATGAGAACTTATGGAGACCTAAGCGGAGCGCGGCTCAGAACATAAGGTTCTCATTCATGGAGAACGCGTGAAAATATGTTCTCACAAAAACATGTACTCTTATAAGAAATCGCCACAAAACATGTACTCCTAGAATGGGGCCTTCTGGCCTCTGTGAGGAGTACACGTTTTGTGAAGAACAGAATCGCAGGAGTACATGTTTTGTGAGAACAGAGTTGAACAAGTTCTCATAAATGAGAACCTTATGTACTGGCGCTCCGTTTTTCAGTTCTCATAAGTTCTCATAAAGTAGTGGAGTTGGCAGTCATATTCAGTACTGGTTAAGGCAAGGTTTTCCTGGCGTGTGCATTGTTCACGGTAGGGCACCCTTGAAATTTCGCAACCCCCCATCCAGGTTCATAAATAAGTACTACAACATGGGAATCGAGCCAAAAAACCGCACCCTCGCTCTGGAGGAAACCCCCCCCACGCAAAACCTCTCCCCGTATCTCTCTTAGGCCGAAAATTAGAGAAAATGAGCGGATTTGAGGTTTGAGTAGGCCGGGCTGAAATTTTGAACACACACGTAGCCCCGATGGGACCTATGGCGAGGGAAATTTTCTAGCCTCCAGCCCTCTTCACACTGGGGTTCTGGCGAGGCGCCGAGTCAATTTCATATAAACTGGGGCTAGATTTTTTTTAGGTCATGCGCCGAGTAGCTCATCAGATACGCGCGGCTCTGCATCCCTTTAGGTAACCCATTATAGTTTAATCAAAAATACAAAAGAAAAATTCGAGTGGTCCCAAATTGAGAACTTATCCTCATATGAAAAATTACTAGGAAAATTCTCCGCCTTTTCTCATCACTCAAGATAAAGGAAGCAGTACGATTGGAGCTTCTTCCTAAAAAGTAACCTATCTTATGTACAATTTGATGTAGATTTCAAAAATAAAATTAGTTTTCAAAAAATATTTAACCCCTAGCATATAATTCTGCAAAGTATCTCAAATATTTTCGAGAACTTTCCGGAGAATGTTGGGTAAGGGTTAAATTTTTTTTGGAAAACCAATTTTATTTTTGAAATCTATATTAAATTCTACATAAGATAGGTTACTTTTTAGGAAAGAAGCTCCAGTGGTATTGCTCATTTATCTCTGAGAATAAAGCGGGAAAATTTTTCCTGATTTTTTCACTATTCATGAAGACCGATTCTTGTTCTCGGCAACCACTACCGAATTTTTTCTTTTTTGGATTTTCGTAAACTATAATGGGTTACCTGAAGGGATAAAAAATTTCAGAGCGGCTGATACTGTATCTGATGAGCTATAGGCATACCCCTCCTTGTCGAACTTCGGCAGGTAGTAACGAATGCCTAAAACTGAAAGTACGGAAAAATTATCGATGTTCTTCGTCAAGTTGTCCATGCCTCTGAAATAAATTTCCAACTGCAGCGGGAAATGAAGAAAACAAGCACTCCACGCCGTACGCGACACATTTTCCTCCGTTTCCTCTCTCTCTTATGTCTGTCGCATTCGTTTCGTGGGATCTTTGTTTTTTCTTCGTTCCCGCTGCAGTTGAAAATTTATTTCCGGAAGGCATGGACAACTTGACGAAAAACGAGTACTTCGATAATTTTTCCGTACTTTCGGTTTTGGGCATCCGGTGGTTTACTTACCTCCCCAATACTTCCCGGACTTCGGAATTGTTTTCGTGGCATAACCTAAAAAAATCTAGCCCCAGTTTATATGGAAATTGACTGTAAAACGCTATAACTCCAGTGTGAAGAGGGCTAGAAGGCTAAAAATTTCCCTGCAGGTAAAGTCCCATAGGGGGTATGTGTGTACAAAATTTCAGCCGGCTGCGTCTACTGGAACCTAAAAAGAATGCATTTTATGTAATTTTCGCCTTAAAATGGGTCAGGAGGGTTTGCGAATCTATAACTCCTCAACGAGGTCGAATTTTGAGATGCGGTTTTTTGGATTCCCCATGTGTTGTAGTACTTATTTATGAACCGAATAGGAAATGTGAAATATTGAGGGTGTCCGGCCTTCTATAGTCAGACTCTCACACGACTCAGAAACCTTGCCTTAACTCATACCCCACCTGGCGTCAGGAACAACTTGCTTCACTTGTTGTCGGTTTTGTTGTCCGTTTTGTTTGTTGTCCGTTTTGTTGTCCGTTTTGTATGGGTGTTGTCGGTTTTGTTGTCGGTGGACAACAAAATTGACAACGAACAACAAAACCGACAACACCCATATAAAACGGACAACAAAACGGACAACAAACAACAAAACGGACAACAAAACCGACAACAAATGAAAAAGTTGTTGCCAACAGTGACGCCAGGTCGGGGTATGAGTTAATGAACAAACAAGCGACGCCTTTTCAGGTCCTATTTTTCGATGTGCCTGTTTTCGTTCTCCTGCACTTGTGCAGCCGTCTTCAAAACCCTGGAAAAGACTTTCTTAAAGCAGGTTCATAGGGATGGCGGCACTATTCCCTTTATGTTTTCGCATTGTATGCTGAAGAAGTCCAAATGGATGCTTGAATGGAGCGGAAAAGCATACTTCCTTCCGTATGGACTTCAAAATCGAGCGCTTTTCTCGCCACTGCCGATTTTGACACCCAATGTTTGAGGCTTCATAATTCTCTTCGTAGTTAAGACTCACCAATGAAATTTTGCATGCTTGTCTGGTATGTGTTCAAGTTTATATTAAAAAAATTTTGGTCGAAATTCGTGCATTGGTTCAGAAGTTATAAGCATTTTAGGGGTGACAGCTTTCGCTAAACAGCCTGTACTTAGCAGTTACTACGCTACCGTTAGCGAAAGCAAGAGGACGTGAGCTCCTAGCACTGGATTTTCTTGTAGTGTGACCCGATAGCTGCAGGGGTCGAAGTTGGGCCGAGCCACTGGATTTTCAACCGCAGCAGCAGCCAAGAATGCAGCAGTCGCACTACCAGGTAGCAAATCGATGTGAACAGGAGAGCTGATCCAGCGCCCGGTTGAAGTCAGCTCCGTCGCCTTAAATTCGTCACTCCAGTACAGGATTGATACAGTAGTGGGCTACACACGTGGTGAGTAAACTCACGGAGAATTCGACGGTGAGTTTGAACTTCGAGTTTTATTTTTTGTGTAGAGCATTCTCACTTGCTCCCAAGCGCAACATTTTTCTCACGTGTTCACACGACGGTGAGTTTCAAACTCACGGTGAATTCACTGGCCTCCCTGTGCTTCATCGCATACGTGTGAGTTTACTCGCTCCGTGTGTAGCGCACTAGTGTTACGATGTACAATACATCCTGGCGTACAAATAGTACAATGAAGGTAATAAGGATGGCATATTTATTTGCTAGCTAACCTTGACAGTCAGGACAATGGATTTTTGACCGAGATCCTGAGGCAACTGCTTAGACAGATGCACATCACCTGAGCTACTGTTGATAGTCAAAAACTTGCTCCAGTTACCTGAAAATACCTAGCACATATCGCGTACGCAAGAGAAAACATACTGGATTCAGTACGATGCGAACTGCTGCTGCCTCGTACTCGACAGAAACTCGTAAACAATGGGCGCCTGAATGTTGGGGTCTCCATCCACAGCTCTTATTGGTTCTTGAAACTGCAGTCGAGTTCCCGCCGCTGCGTCAACAGGCAAAGCAGCCTTGTAGGGGTTACCGCTGTAGAAAGCTGGAGGCAGATCATCATAGTCGTTCACGTTCACGCGCATCTGCGCTATCTCAGTCTGTGGCCTCAAACGATCCGATCCACCATTATCCTACACATAACATATACAGGGTGTCCAACCTATATTTGCACAACTTTCAAATGATCATAACTCCCGTATTAAGAGGCAGAGAAAGATGGAACCTAGCTCACCTGAAAGCTCAATTCAAGAGCTATAATATGGTATGTCTGCCATTTCGCTATGACTTACCGTTTGCGAGTTAGAGCGATTCCCGCAAAACACCTCAAAAATGATTTTAGCCAAACTCAACGCACATCAATTTCCCCTTTTGGCTGCATTTTTCTTGCTTTAGGCAGAGATAATCTGTCATAAATATGAGTATTGTTCATTGATACCCTTTAAGGCAAGGTTTCTGAGTCGTGTGAGAGTCTGACTATAGAAGGCCGGACACCCTCAATATTTCACATTTCCTGTTCGGTTCATAAATAAGTACTACAACACATGGGGAATCGAATGCAAAAAACCGCATCTCGAAATTCGCCCTCGTTGACGAGTTATAGATGCGCAAACCCTCCTGACCCATTTTAAGGCGAAAATTACATAAAATGCATTCTTTTTAGGTTCCAGTGGACGCAGCCGGCTGAAATTTTGTACACACATACCCCCTATGGGACCCTACCTGCAGGGAAATTTTTAGCCTTCTAGCCCTCTTCACACTGGAGTTATGGCGTTTTACAGTCAATTTCCATGCAAACTGGGGCTAGATTTTTTTTAGGTTATATGCCTATAGCTCATTAGATACAGTACCGGCCGCTCTGAAAATTTTTATCCCTTTAGGTAACCCATTATAGTTTTCGAAAATACAAAAAGAAAAAATTCGGTAGTGGTCCATGAAAGAGAACGGTCCTCATGAATAGTGAAAAATTCAGGAAAAATTTTCCCGCCTTTTTCTATTATTCAAGATAAATGAGCAATACCACTGGAGCTTCTTCCTAAAAAGTAACCTATCTTATGTAGAATTTGATGTAGATTTCAAAAATAAAATTAGTTTTTCAAAAAAATTTAACCCCTAGCATATAATTTTGCAAAAGTAGTATATTTTTGAGATATTTTTGAGAATTTTGGGTAAGGGTTAAATTTTTTTGAAAAACTAATTTTATTTTTGAAATCTACATCAAATTCTACATAAGATAGGTTACTTTTTAGGAAGAAGCTCCAGTGGTATTGCTCATTTATCTTGAATAATAGAAAAAGGCGGGAAAATTTTTCCTGAATTTTTCACTATTCATGAGGACCGTTCTCTTTCATGGACCACTACCGAATTTTTTCTTTTTGTATTTTCGAAAACTATAATGGGTTACCTAAAGGGATAAAAATTTTCAGAGCGGCCGGTACTGTATCTAATGAGCTATAGGCATATAACCTAAAAAAATCTAGCCCCAGTTTGCATGGAAATTGACTGTAAAACGCCATAACTCCAGTGTGAAGAGGGCTAGAAGGCTAAAAATTTTCCTGCAGGTAGGGTCCCATAGGGGGTATGCGTGTACAAAATTTCAGCCGGCTGCGTCCACTGGAACCTAAAAAGAATGCATTTTATGTAATTTTCGCCTTAAAATGGTCAGGAGGGTTTGGGCATGTATAACTCGTCAATGAGGGCGAATTTTGAGATGCGGTTTTTTGCATTCGATTCCCCATGTGTTTTAGTACTTATTTATGAACCGAATAGGAAATGCGAAATTTTGAGGGTGTCCGTGAACAATGCACACACCAGGGAAACCTTGCCTTAATTGCCTCATATTGTTCTGTGGTGTTACCTTCTGGATGAATGTGTGCACTTTATTGTCCACTTTCACTCTCCAAGCTGAACTGTCACACTGCATCCTTTTGGTTAGTTTTGAACATTTTGGTCAAAAAAGCACTTCAAGGTGCAAAAATCTAATCTCCAATGGTGTGGTACATTGGGAGATATTGCTGGTGAATTATTTTCCTCTTTCACATTCGTACTGACATATTTTAGCCAAGTTATCCGTCAATTAGCTGTGCAATCTAGAAAATCGCCAAAATGCAATTTGGCCAAAATCATTTTTGAGGTGTTTTGCGGGAATCGCTCTAACTCTCTGACGGTGAGTTATAGCGAAACCGCAGACATACCATATTATAGCTCTTGAATTGAGCTTTCAGATGAGATAGGTCCCATCTTTCTCTGCCGCATACTACGGGAGATATGATGAATTGAAAGTTGTGCAAATATAGGTTGGACACCCTGTACATACAGTTAGCTATAGCAAGTACTTCAGTCAGTAAAGCCATCCAGCGTGGGCGAAGGCGCAAGGAAATATACCGTAGCTTCAATTTCCAAGTGATAAACGCGAAGGCCGAAGTCAAAATCGAGCGGTTTGCTGAGCTTCAGTTTGAGCAGTTTAGGCAGCTGAAGCGCTGTAGCTTTACGCAGCAATTGCTCCGAGTCAGAGGACAGCAAGCGAGACCCCAACGTCCTCACATCGTGAACACTGCCAGAAGATTCCACCAGTTCAAACGTGTCGTTGATGTTGCCCGACTGAACAGATCACAAACAATCACTAATCCAACCTCAACATGGCTCTGGATATGCAAGGATAGTACGTCGATCAATGCATAGAGGAAGCGCGCAATACATGCAGTGGCTTCCCGCTTACAATGATTCGAAAGGATAAGGTGTAGGACGAAGCCGGGTCCCAATCGATCGCAACTACTGGCAAATCGACAGCAGTTCCAACTCTTGTTCCCTGGAGCACACATAAGTCAAAACGCACCCAGTTGCAACGCCCGGGACTACTCGTATTACGTACATACAGTACACTCTATACTTCAATAGACTGGAACACCATCGGGGTGTCACTGCAAGCAGTATACCTCGCTGATATCGACGGTGTAGGGAGCCTGATAAAAGATAGGCTTGAAATTATTGACGTTGACGATGGTCAGAGGAGCCACGGAGTATTCTTGTTGATTGCATCTTACGGCGACGCCCAGAGATACTTGAGTCAGCGTCGAAGGATAGCTAGGCTGAAGCAGAGCAGAACACAGATTGAGTATTTACATATAATGGGAAGCTGCTTTGAGCAGAATCCTGTATGTGTGCTCACCCACCAGCATCAAAGAGCCATTAGTGAGCACTCTGAGCACCGATCCCTCTTTGAGTATTCGGAAACTGTGGTGATACTGGTTGGCTAGAGCCCCTTTCAGTATGATGCTGGGATGTACGGAGGCGCTAGGCGGTAGAACCATGGCACGCAGCACCTCCCATCCCGACGCCACGTCTTCCGACACACGGTACACGCTGTGACTCGGGTAGATGGAGCAAATGGCTGTAAACAAACACGACTACGTATATGCACGTACACAATTGTACGTACTGCGTACGTATGACAACAGCGTCCGAGCCCGAGGCCAGTAGGAGTATGTAAACTACATGTACGAGTCCATGCCCCATTTACCACTCATAACGCCAAGAATCGTGGCGGTCTTAACTCGGCGTTGATCCTGTTGCATTGCCAGGAATTGCCTTAGTGTTGTTGCATACCCTATATGTCTTTAGCTCATGATTCGATCATGACTAAGGTTGTAAAGCCAATAAAACTAGGAAAACATGGGTGTATGAATTTCGTTGACTGGTACTGTAGTTCTAGGCACGTAGGGCGAGTTTAGTCATCTGTCCTTGGACCGGCACCTGGTGTTGGTGTTGTAGCCAAGTCCACAGCTGTGGACAGGTGGACAGAGGGTAAGGGGTTCGATTCCTCTTCCGTCCGACTCCCTCCCCCCCCCCCCCCCCGTTCGGTGCCCGGCTATCACCATACGGAGCGCGGCACGTCACACAAACGAGCACGTCCGTTATTGCTATTGTAAAGTACCTATACGTACCTGTGTAATGTATACGTAAGTACCTATTCTAGTCATAGTTAAAATTTTCCCTCGTAACCAGTCGGTTGAAGGCTTACTTTGAGTTTGACTGTTAGCACCATAAGATGACAACAGAGCAGTGAGGAGCAGATAGCAGAGAAAACCGAACGGTGAAACCAGGAGCTGTCTCATCTCCTCCTCCTCCTCGTCCCTCACACCTTCTCTTTTCGCCTATTCTCCGCCATTTGTCGTGTTATTCACTAATTCCGCTAGTAATTACCGTAGATGCCTTCATCTCAACAAAGGCCAAAAGCCCAAAATACACATCATAATAACGTGCCCACCATACGTACGCAAATACGAGACGAAACGTGCATTCGAGAACAAAACATATTGCACATCGAACGTACGCGTACCTGCATACGGCACATAAACGCACGTTCGCCTTCGATTACGAGTTCGGGGCATCTTTCTACACAAAGATCAAAGAAAGACGTATACGCAATAATGTACGGTAGGTGGGTAAATAAATTTGGGCCCACCCCAGAGACACAAAGGGAGCCCGCGCGCAGATAATCAGAATAATCAGACAGACGACCGATCGTATACATACAAATTGAATCTTTGACCACCACCATCTCAAAAGGCTCCATTACAGCACAGGGTCATCTGACCTCCCCCTGAAATTTCCGTTGACCTAAATGCAGAGGACGAGAGCAAGATTCGTCGCGCAGCACGTATATACACCTATCACACGCATTCTACAAACTTCATGTAGAAGTGCGAAGAGCCGACATTTCGTCACTGCTCCCATTTCACGGTTGGGGAATAAAAAATTAGCAAAGGGTTTTCGCGATGAATAACAAAATCTCAGGAGAACAGAAATGATGACGAGTGCGGTGTGATCAGGAATTTAGAACTGGAAATACTCGTATCGCGTCTCGTATCTCTACATTAAGAGACGTTTTCTGTAAGGATTGAGAGTAGCCTGTAGTATAGGCGGAAGGGGGGTACTTTTTGTGAATCGAGATAATATGCCTATCGGATTCCCCATCAAAAACTGCATATGTTGATGAAGTTTTAGGAAAAAATTTGTTCAGGCATCATCGAGATATTCATGGGTAAAGGTGGGCAGGTCGCATTTTTGCCGTTTTTCAACGTTTTTAGCCATATTTCAGCAACCGAAGGGCTTAGAGGGCTACAATTTGGCGTGCGGAAAGATCCCATAGGGACCCAAGTCTGGACAAATTTTGAGCCCAATCGGCCACCTGTGTGGCGAGATATAGCGTCACAAAGTGCATTTCTGTATATTTTGCACCTGTTGCAAATTTAGTCATATGAATACCACGTCGCGAATACATGCCCTGCACGGGGTAAAATTTTGACAGCAAGTAGAGAAGGGTTAGGCCTAAAAACTTTAGTACTACCGCAAAAAATCTCTATAATTGGAATTGGGACTACAGTCCTCTCGAATAGTGAAAAATGCAGCAAAAATTTTCCCGCCTTTTTTATTTTTCAAGATAAATGAGCAATACCACTGAAAAATTTTCCTCGAAAGTAGCCTATCTTATGTAGAATTTTATGTAGATTTCAAAAATAAAATTGCTTTTCCCAAAAAATTTAACCCTTACCCAAAATTCACAAAAATATACTACTTTTGCAAAATTATATGCTAGGGGTTAAATTTTTTGGGGAAAGAATTTTATTTTTGAAATCTACATCAAATTCTACATAAGATAGGCTACTTTCGAGGAAAATGTTTCAGTGGTATTGCACATTTATCTTGAAAAATAAAAAAGGCGGGAAAATTTTTGCTGCATTTTTCACTATTCGAGAGGACTGTAGTCCCAATTCCAATTATAGAGATTTTTTGCGGTAGTACTAAAGTTTTTAGGCCTAACCCTTCTCTACTTGCTGTCAAAATTTTACCCCGTGCAGGGCATGTATTCGCGCCGTGGTATTCAAAAAACTAAATTTGCAACAGGTGCAAAATATACAGAAATGCACTTTGTGACGCTATATCTCGCCACACAGGTGGCCGATTGGGCTCAAAATTTGTCCAGACTTGGGTCCCTATGGGATCTTTCCGCACGCCAAATTGTAGCCCTCTAAGCCCTTCGGTTGCTGAAATATGGCTAAAAACGTTGAAAAACGGCAAAAATGCGACCTGCCCACCTTTACCCATGAATATCTCGATGATGCCTGAACAAATTTTTTCCTAAAACTTCACCAACATATGCAGTTTTTGATGGGGAATCCGATAGGCATATTATCTCGATTTACAAAAAGTACCCCCCTTCCACGTACTATGCAACCGCTACAGAAAACGTTTCTTAAAAAGAGGGACGAGCGAAAGAGAGCAAGAAAGGAAAAGAACATGTTTGCAATACTTGTACGAAGGTGCAATGTGCAATCTATAGTGCCGGCAACATCGACACCCTATCGAATACTACGGATACCGCCCGTTTATTCTTCCACAGGGCACTATTTTACACGCAGTACTTGAAGCACTGCCGCATACCACCGATGATCGCAACATGATGACGTGTCATCGGTAAGCTAAAGACGCAAAAAAGGTACGAAAAAGACAGACTGATCACAGACTGATCCTTTGCTGACCCCAACTTGGATTACGGTATGCATGCAAGTGGAAAACCGTACGCGAGAAAAAAGTTCTTGGCATCACCGCCGTCAAACGGCAAAAGACAAAACTGAGCGAAAACCAATACGTAACCTTCAAGAGGTACAAAAATGCATGATATGAAATGTTTACTACATAGCGCATAGGAGTAGTAGCGGTAGAATGCATAAATATAATTACGGACCTTTTCACGACCACAAACACGGAGTGCGACAATCACAAATAAATTCTGCAATGCCGTTTATTTCGGCTGCACCGTCGTGTCCTACCGCTCATCTAGAATGTTTGCCGCCACGCCTGCCAACTTCAGTCATAGTCATCGAAATACTTACGAGCACGCAATGTTCAAAGTCAAAAGTTCGGCTGACTTTTTCAAGGCAAAACCGAAAGAACTTGGTTGGACGCGTCTGCCGACATGCGATGACATGTCTGCTGGCTACTACCAATTCAGCGCATGCAGACCCTAGCAACACTTGAAGACATATATGACACTAAAGAACATGACGTTTTACTAGTTGGAAGCAAGAAAATAAAATAAGAGCCAATGACAGAGAGCCCATAAAGAATGAAAATACGGAATTGTCCCACAAAATGACCATGATCATATTCAAGCGCGCTAAAATTCAATGGCAAAACAGAAGGTGGCGAATTACCGCACCTGAGAAAGGAGACAGTCAAGCCAGACTGACTCATATGCTTCTGGCAAGGCATGACCCAAGCACACACAACACAATGATCATACGTACATACCTACTAGACAGAATAATACACAAGACACATGGCCACTCGAACCTCGGTTACTCACATCCACATGCCAGCTGATATTCTCGTCCCTTTATGCTACCATTCCCCATGACGACAAGGCACGCCTAACGAAGCTACAGTATAGCTAGTACGTAGAACGGCGCTCGAAAATAGAAATATACGTAACGTATGTACATGAATGTATTCATGCTGCACAGACGTAAAACTGAAAGGGTGTGAGGTACCTACCCATAACGTGAGATTGCAGACCGTACTTCCCCATACCACGGATTGCAGCACAAAGCAGGCAGGGCAAGATTCGACTCAAGGCTCCCGAAGGAGACTAGCTGCACAACCGACGGACCTACTAGTACATAGGTGTCTGCATGTGGGGTAAGTAAAGGTGTCAAGATAAAATAAGCGACGGGCGACACAAAAACAAGAAAGAAAACCAAACGACGACAAAAATGCGCCGACTTTCGCTGACAGAAAGAACCAAAAGAACGACTGATTGAACACAAAGATATACAATATTTATGATTGATATTTAGTCACGTCAATCACTCAACAACAAGGCGAACCTCCTTCAGCGCACACATACAGACGTACCCATCTAACTATGTACGTATGTACGTGCATACTGCAAAAGTACGGTATGCTGTTGATAGGCGACGCTGTCCATGCGGCACAGTTTTCATACGCGCTTTTCTTTAGAGTATTCAGCCATTGGAATCCTCTATTCCAGATGAAAACGAGCCCAACTTGTCACACTTGTTGTGTCGAGAAGCATTTCAAAGATAGAAGGCATCAAAGGAAGAGGAAAAGACATGGCGAACAAGTCGAACCTAATACGTACACATAGCCCACGCCCCATATATTGGGAGAAGAATCGCAAGAAAGGAAGACCAAGTAATATGAAGAAAGATAGAAATAGAAAAAGTTTGAGGATGCCATGAGAAATGCCTCATTTGATTCCTCCTTTATTCCGTCGCCGAAAAAGCGGCACATCTCTTGCCTTTACACCAATAAGTACAAACAGATCATTGGCCTACCTATGCATGAACAACATGCTGTCAAACCTAGATGTAATCTATTCCTTCCAGCACAATTTAAAACTATACCGTCGTAAACGATAGGGGACGTTGGACATCAACATAGAGCCAAATGGTTCGTAGCAAATTATGTTCATTTGTACACAAAGTTTGATCAGCTCAAAGATACAAATCAAGAGCTTATGCATCAAAGCAGCCAAGGGATCGATCGAACACACTAATCCTGCAAATTGGTTCTGTCTTAGCCGCCAAAGCCCTCCTCGCATACTTACGTACGCATGAAGCCACCACGTATGTACACTCTGTCTAATGAGCGAGGAGTTGGCGGCCCCGCGACTGACTTGTCATTTCTTAGGTGGCGTTTTGCTTTTCGGTGTCCACTTTAGACTGGAAGCGTCCAGCAATAGCGTGGGCTCTTTGAACTGTTTGACGCAGTCGTCAATATTCCTGGCCGTCACACACACCACGTGCTTGCCCTTCCAGTACTTGGTCATATTCAGTGCCTGCAGCGTACTCACCACATCATCCTGATGGATTCCAGTCTCCTCGCTAAAACATAGCCTACTGCACCTTCCTACTAAACCTCTGACCACATCTGCCTCCGCAATGATTTGGAATTCGACCAAAGCTTGGAAAACGTGGAATTGCTGGCAAGCTCTTGGTAAATTTTGGTAAAAAACGGACGGAAAATGTATGCCACTTTCCGTCCAACAAACTCACTCCTTCATTTTCGGCGGTGCTACCCAAGTTTATGGCCACACTGCGTATATTATAAGAGCGGTAATTACCTGAGCTGTTGAATAGAGACGATGGGGGTTTGCTTGACACGATCTTTGAGAATGCCCATAAGTACCCAGGCCCAATAGGAGCGATAGCTGAGCTTTCCCAAGTCAGAGAGAGGCTTCTCCGGTGACCCGATCTCCCCTTCCCTCCTCGACAACTCGTAACCTGGAACAATAGAATCACATTCACATAAAATAGCAACACAATCATCAGTGCAGCTGAAGATTTCATACTGCACACTAACCAAAACAATACGAGCTACTCGTACATAAGCAACAACGTATATGTGAAAGAACAGTGTAACGTGCGACGGTTAGAGATGGAAGATTGCTGGCCCGTAACTACTCTGGGTCGTAATAGAGCTTACTGAGCTGAATGAGGAATTTTCCGTATCCTTTGCGTTGGAAAGGCGGCAGAATCATTATGCACGCAAGATTGTTGCCATCCGGTGACTTTTTCTCTTTAGAAAAATAGCCGACCATATGATAGCCATCTGCGTCCACTTCGCATAAAATGTAGAACATGAACGGCTCCACGTCAAAGTAGAGCGTCTTGTGATCCAAGAACAACTTCGCCAGCAAACACAAGCACTGACAGTAGATCTATGCACAAAAGAAGCACGGACAAATGGTTTCGTCCTAACATCATGTGCATGCACGTAACATGTAGTGTAGTAGTCGAGAAAGTCCCCTCTCTCACCAGGGTTCGTACCAAAGCGGCTTTAGACAAAATCAAGACATTATCAAGACACAATTTAGGAGGGCCGCACCGGGGTCTGGGGCGGAGCCCCAGCCGCCGGAGGCCCGAAAATTTTTTGAAGAAGCATTCTCATTTCCATGAAAACGTGTCTCAAAAATTTATCAGATACTAAGAACAGATGACCCATAGTATACATACATAAATACTCCACTCATCGACACTAGTGCGCTACACACGAGGTGAGTAAAACTCACGGCGAAATTCCCCGTAAGTATGTGATGAAGCATAGGGATGCCGGTGAATTCACCGTGAATGTGAACACGTAAAAAAAATTTTGCGCGTGGGAGCAAGTGAGGATGCTCTACACGAAAAATAAAACTCGAAGTTCACACTCACCGTGAATTCACCGTGAGTTTACTCACCACGTGTGTAGCGCGCTACTGTCAGCTTTCAAACTCATGAGCCAAATCGCCGCATCCGCACACACACACTCACGCACAGTCTCACACCAAAGTTGTAAGCCTAAATCGCACTTGTATGTCGCGCGGGAAAAAATTTTCACTCCACACAGAGCGTGAGAAAAAAATTTTGTTCCCGCGGCACGCAAACAGCTAAAAAATACTCAAAATTTATCAAGACACTCATAAATTATAAAGACATTATCAAGACAATCAAGACATGGATCTATTATAAAGACAAAATAAAGACAATCAAGACAATCAAGACACGGTACGAACCCTGCTCACGCTGAGCGAGCAGTCCGTTCTCTCCCCGTCAGCATTAGTACAGTGCACGTAGTATATGTAGTACGCTACCTTATTTTCAGCTCCCTCGACTTCAAAGACGGAAATGTTTTCTTTTTTGTAAATCTCCTTGCTTGAAGGCGGCTTTCGCTTGTTACATTGCACTGTATCGGTCTACACATCAAATATAACACTGCGGTTCGACAATTGCATGCGTTAACCGATACTGAATATGCCTGCCTACTCCATTCATTTATGCGCATGCATGCGCATGGAAAAAAGGAGCTCCAGTACATAGGTGCGCATGCATGCGCATTTTTGAAGTGCCGGTCGACTTTTATGCGCACAGTTCCTCATAAATGCGCATGAATGCGCATCTTAGGTACTGGAGCTCCTTTTTAAATGAATGGAGTAGGCAGGCATATTCAGTATCAGTTAAAAGCACCCCCTTATGTATACACATAGACATGTACAATAATAAATCGAGAGAAAAGAGATGCAAGCGTTCATACCAGATGTCGCCGATAGGTCTTCTCGTATTTCATGTACTTGAGACAGTATTCACATACGAACAGCTTTGACTGCTTGCCGTATTCCTCCGGATAAGGCGAGAAGTACCAGGTGTCAATTTCGTACTTGCCATACTGAACGCGATCAATGTGCTTCACTTTGGTCAGCTACAAAACAACATACGTAGGATACCATATTTATTTACCGTAAGGCAATGCTGGCTCTACGTAGCCCGCGCCCTCCCCTTGGGTGGATCAGAGAAAAGGAAACGTACAGCCTCGTGTTCCTTTTCCAAGGCGGCAGTGGTAGGGTCCATTTCTTCGTAGCTCTTCTGAACATGATTGATTTCGTCGTGCTTGCGCTTCTGATGTCGGGTCAGTTTCCGCTGCTCAGCCGTCTCCTCTGCTTTGTTCCCCGTTGCTCCAGCCGCAGCAGAGGGAACGCGAGAAGGCGCCAGTAGGGAGCCAGAAGTGGCTGCTCCATCTTCCTGCTTCAGTTGTTCCTGATGCCCCCTCGCTGCCAGTGCGAAACGAAACGAGTTGCCAGCCGCCTCTGGATTCGTGTTGATGCGCTCTCTCCCTACCCATTCGTCCAAGCGTCGATTGTCTACAACAGTACAACACTTTTTGTGTCTGTGATTTCATCTAGCATTACATCATGTTCACGTACATTTTGTGAAGACATATTACGCTGTATAGTGTACAACTTGTAATGAGCAGTGCAACCACAACGTCTTACATCCTTCAAAGTGGACATAGAACTGCTCTGCTCCATTGAGTACACGTGACTCTATGACTACAGCTGGGCCTACAACACAACCACAAACGATCACAATTCTGAATCGCGTAAGCGCATTGACTTTGTGTACCCGTATGGCCTCACTGCATATGGTGGATAGAGGGGCAGCACGCGACCACGCATTATTCTTAGCGCAACTGATTCAGTTCAATGGGCGATGTGCACACGTAAAATAGTAGCACTTTTTGTTGCAAAACTTGTACATGCTCATTTATTTACTTTTAGTCAAATAGCCTGCCACTTGTTGGTTACTTGGCTAAAATGTAAATAAAGTGTACATAAAAATAGGCAAGTTTTGTAATAAAAAACGCTACTACGTGTACGCAGCGCTATTTGTGACCTCATCAATTCAAAAAGAAATATCTTCTACGCTATTTGGCTTACACCAAGGAGCTTACACCAAGTTCCATCGACACGACGAGCGGAATAGTTATTTCCGATGATAACATCCCTGGCGTTATGGCTTCCTCCTGTCATCATCTTTCCTCTTTCGCTCGCATGTGGATAAAGAGAATCCAGTCTTTCCGGCATGCCTTCCTGCTCGAAGACTTGCCCGCCACCCCTGATATCAGAAAACGATGTACGTAGGATTCCTCTGGATGTAGGATGTAGAAATTGTGGTAATAACTAATACGCAACCAAAACAACCAACAACCAAAACACCCAAATCGCACCCAACGTGGACTTCTTGAAAATAGGATCTGCCTAAATGGCACATACAAACAAAGTGGCGCAACAGACATTGTCGAAGCAACAAATGGGCCGGGTAGCATCATAATATTTGAGTCAGCGTTTGCAATAGGGTAGTGCGGGGTAATTTGGGGGTACAGGCGGTGCATAGTGGATGCGGGGTGCATGGTAATATCTACTTTGCACAGGCACATGGACAGACAGGCTAAGGCTGAGGCTGAGGTCTACCCCTCTGAATCCAATACCTAAGCCCAAAGCCTAAGCCTAGCCTGAGCTGAAGTCTGCCCAAGCACCTGCGCAAGACATATATTGCCATTCACCACCCAGCTCTCAGTGCCCAGTAACTTCAACACCTGGAATTGAAATCCATATTTTCCATGCGAATTCATGCTATTTTGTTTGAACGCCTATGACATTGGAAGTTTTCCATTTTTTCGGTCACTCTAGACTTTTGTTGGATGCAAACATTACTTTGTTGGACCAACTGTCCCCACGCTACCCCACAATTTTGATAAGGGTATATTTTGATTGATTGATCATGATTCTTCACACGCGCAACTAGTGTGTCATTTAGGCGGAGCTATTTTTTAGGAAGTCCACGTTGGTTGTTTTGGTTGTTGGTTGTTTTGGTTGCGTATTAGTTAATACCGAAATTGTGACGATGGACGCGACGCAGGAAGATGCGTCGCGACCGCGAGTCGCGACGTCGCGATGTGTAGTTTATCAACGTTTGACCCATCAAAAAGATTAACCGAAAACTGTGATCCTTCCGCAGCGAACGAATAATTACGGAAGGAAAAACGGACGACGCAACAACGCAAAGCGACGGGACCGTCGTCACCTTCGTTTCTCCTACCGTAATTCTTCGTTCGCTGCGGGACTGATCACAGTTTTCTGTTGATCTTTTTGATGGGTCAAATGTTCATTATTTACACTGAATTTTTCTGTCCAATCAGCGTGCCCACGGGCGAGACACGTTGCTGGATGTTTCTAAACGCAGGATCAGGACTAAGATTTGCACACTGATCTGCCACGATCTGCATTTTGATTTTACTTGATGATTGATGCGCAAAGTGGCTTTGAATGGGAGCTGGCCATTGGCATTCATGATGATACAGTACGTACAAGCAAATGTTGAGCACTTTTTTCATGCCGCGTTCACCAGACGTCCGTAAATCCGTACATCCGTCCATCCGTCTGTTAACCCCCTTCCTAATCCGAAGTGCCCGCTTGTCCATGGAGACCCGGCGGACGGGGTTTGCCCCATCCATGGACGGGGTTTGTTTTTTAAGAAAAAAGGCAATTCGCAGCAGAAAAGACGGCTTCCGTGTGAGCAGCAGTGATTTTAGGCAAAATGGAGGGCAGTGTTTCTCGACTGAGCTAATGGCTGCAAATAAATGATAAATTTTGTCATATTTTATTTTTTGTTATTTTCAATATATTCTGAAGAGGAAGCGGAGAAAGTTAAAGGACTGGATTTCGATGCCGACAAGAGAAAACAGCCATTGGTGGAGCCAAGGAGAAGATTTTCGAGCGTTTTGACTTGTAGGCCTTCCATTCTTGCCTTGTTTCTTGACGTTTCGGCAACTTTTTCTTGAAAAACAAACCCGGTCCACAGACGGGGCAAACCCCATCCACCGGGTGTCTATGGACAAGTGGGTACTTCGGATTAGGAAGGGGGTTAACCTGTATATGGTTGATGCCACATTCACCAGACATCCGTCCATCCATCAACCCGGATGGACGAACACATATGGGTTGAAGAAAAGATGGACATCCGTTATGGATGTTATGGATGTCTGGTGAACGTGCCATGACGTGAGGTTGGGTTATGGATGAATTGACAGGTTACGGGTTGACGAATGGATGAACGTATGGACATACTGACATCTGTTGAACGCGGCATCAGGATCGTAGGCAGATGCGTTTGCAGTATGACAAACAACTAATGAAAAATTTATTGATGACAAAAACGTACGTTGGTCTTCATCAGGGATCAAATACCCAGCTGCAACAGAATCAAAAGGTAAGCACAAATACAGAAAAGTATGTCTTCATTGTAAAATAAAAAGCTAACAACAAAACATAGCAAAGTGGCTTTGGAACTCACCAGTGGCCCTTTACAGCTTCGCAGTAAAATCCTTTTGCAGATACCCGTTTGCAAAATCTGGCAACCCTTTTGCAGATCTGGCAACCCTGTTGTAGATCGTGATCTGCCAACATATTATGCATCTGGCAACCATTTTGGGCAGTTGGCAAAAAGTAGTATATCTGGCAACCCTATCGCAGAGTTGGCAACCCTATGGCAGATCTGGCAACCCTTTCCCCGCATAGATCTGACCCTTTTTCAGGTCTGGCAACCCTTTTGCGCATTTAGCAATCTGGCAATCCTTTTGCAGATCTGGCAACCCTTTTGCGCATTTAGCAATCTGGCAACCCTTTTGCAGATCTGGCAACCCTTTAGCGCATCTCGCGTTTTAGTCTTGTGTGCACTTTCGGGCATGACCATTTGCAAACGCTGGCTTGAAAACCTGCGTCGTTTGGTTTCTGCAGCATTTAGTACTGAAATATCGATTATCGATCGATTATTGGTGATCGGCTGATCAGATCAAAAATCGCTGGTCTTTCTGGCGTTCTCGGGGCCATAAGCGCTTGAAAGAGACCTGGATGGATGATGTAGCTGCAAAATTGAGTGAGTTATGAGTGAATCTGCGCACTTTCAGTACTAAAATATCGATTATCGATCGATTATTGGCGATCGGCTGATCAGATCAAAAATCGAAGGCCTTCCTGGCGCCCTTGGGCTTATAAGCTTTCGAATGATCCATTGGTGAACGCTGTAGCTGCAAAACTGAGCGAGTTTATCGCATCACACACACACACACACACATCAGCCCTATTTGTTAGTAGATGATGCAGAGGACGAAAGATCGGATGTAGCCCATCTTACCCACCTGCGCCACGAGCGCGACCATAAGATATTTTCAATTTTCTCCGTCAATGTTAGAGGGTTTTTTAGGCAGCCTGGTGAAAAGGTCGCCAAATCCAAGGCCTTGCCAAATCGGGCTTTCGAGATCCTGGTCCTAACCCTGCGCTTGACATCTTTGACATCCACAGCCGCATCCGGCCGGACCCGACCTCGATCCCAACTATCTGATCGGCTACTGTTGGACTGGACGCTTCATCAGAAAAGAAGAGAAGAATAATCTTGACCGTTGCTCTGCTCCACCGTGTTTCTCTCTCTCAAGATTCAATCCTGGGATTCGATAGTTCGCGAAGTTAGTTCTTTATCTGTATCTCATTTTTCTTCGAAACAATCTGACTTTTTGGCTCATTCATCATGATGAACGGGTACCAGAACGGCCCAGCGTTTGCTCCGTCTCCTCCTCAACATCAGCAGCACACGCAACATCATCATCAAAGTATGATGCCGCCACTGCCCCCTGCTCCAGGGGCTTACCAACATCAACAGCAGCAACACAGTACTGCGAATCAAGCAGCAACTTCATCTGCGCAACAAAGCACCATTTATCAGCCGTCGTCATTGTCCTCTGCCCCAACAGCAATGAAGCCAACGGGGCTGCCGCCTTCACAGCAACACTATTCCAGCGGTAGTCCACAAGGATATGGGGGAGGAATGTCTGGCGTACAGGAGCATCATAGTAGCGCTGGTGGCTCTGCGGCACCAGGAGCAGGATATTATGCACCTGCTGCTGGTTCCATCCCTTCCCTTTCCAGCTCCATGCAGCAGCTGAGTACCAGCACTCCCGCCAATGCGGTAAGCTCGTAATTCGGCCCATCCAAACGACTATTTTTTGAACTTGAAAATGCGCAAAACGGGTAAAAATGATTCTTGCACTGTCTTTTCCCTGAAGATTTGCGCATTTTCCCTGAATTTTCCTTCTGAACAAAGATAGGTAGTGTAAACGTGACCCGGATATACCCCTGGTCAGAATAGATGTGGTTAAAATAAGGAAAGTGTCTTGTTTTAACCCTCTTCGTAATCCCAGGCGTCCGCTTGTCCGTAGCCACCCGACAAACCCCGTCCGTGGACGGGGCAAACCCCGTCCGTAGACGGTGGAAAAACAAACCCCGTCTACGGACGGGGTTTGCCCCGTCCACGGACGGGGTTTTCCGGGTGGCTACGGACAGGCGGACGCCTGGAATTAGGAAGGGGTTTAACCACGCCTATTGCCCCGCACAGACATAGTTTATTCGCCATGTGAGACCACTTTGAAGTCCCGGCTTTTGACGTTTCATGTACAGATGAATGGTCCTCAAGCAGACTCGTCTTACCATGGCGCAGTGCCTCCGCCAGTACCACACCAGCAACAGTACAACCTTCCGCCTACATCTCATCATCAGACTTCCACCGTTCCCCAACACTATCAACAACAACAACAACAGCCGGAGAGGAAAGCTGCACCACCACACCCACAGGTACCGTACTGTAGGTCCACTGAAAGAAGGCTTTTATGGGTGATCAAAACGCGACAGTATTCACGTATCCCTACAAGTCTATCTACCGTGACCCACTATTTTGCAGTCTGCGAACGGTCCTCAAATGCCGCACATGCCGCCTCCGCTCTCCCAGCAGCAGCAGCAGCAGAGACAAGCCGGCGGTAGCATCTACAGCCAGCCACCACAACCCCCCGCCATGATGGCGCAACCACAGCAGAGCGCAGCCTTGCCCCAGCCGCCTATGCCCAGCATGCCGCCCATGATGAGTGCTGCTGGCGGCGCCCCACAGCAGCAGCAGCAGCAGGCGCGTCCCCCTGGACCTGGGGGTGCTGGGATGTATGGAGGAGGAGGGGGAGTGGGGATGATGGCACCCCCTCACATGCCCCCCACCCCAGGGGCGCCTGGTGGGGGAGGAGGGATGATGCAGCAGGCTAGAGGGGGCTATCCGCCTGCGCCCCAGATGCAGCAGCAGCAGCACGGTCCGCCTCGTCCGCCACAGATGGAGCAACAACAGCAGCGCAGACTCGACCCCAACCTCATGCCGAGTGCGGTAAGCTACACGGTCGTACCAAGAAGTTATAGGAAAGTCCTCGTCCAGAAAAGGACATTCCTTGTAATTCTTGGTCGCAGTGCGGGTAACGCTTGGACATCTGTCTAAGCTTCTCTTCTATCCACCTACGAATCTGTCTAAACTTGTTCTACCTACCTAATCGAGAAGGAAAATTTGCCAGATGTGCCAGGGAATCGAACCCAGGACCTCTCGCGTTCCAGGCGAGCGCCTTAACCATTTGACTACGCACCCGGATGACTTCAGTCACACAATCCCCTTTTGATCATGACAGCTAGCCAGTTATCCTAGGAGAGGGCGCCTATTTGGCACCTCCCAATCAACCAGGGCCGACTAGAGTGACCTACCTAGTTTAGCGTGGTGGCGACTAATGCAGCTGCTCTGGAGACCCGCAAACGTATGATAAAGGGGGTGTGGGGTGTGTTTCAGATTCAAGTGATGCAGGATGATGCCAAGTCCAGGTCGGGCCTGTTCCAGACGGGCTTCCCCACGGCGGAAGTGCCTCCTCTGGTCACTACGGACTTCTTCGCGGAGGATCAGGGCAACTGCAGTCCTCGCTTCATGCGCTCCACCATCTACTGCGCCCCCGCCAACGCCGACCTGCTCAAGACCAGCGCCATACCCTTCGGCGTCACTCTGTCCCCATTGGCTAGGCAACATAAGGGAGAGGTATTTATTATGTTGGTACGGTCTTTTATGCCGCGTTCAGAAATGCAGCATCGTGCAAACAAGTACGTCCGAAAAGCGGCCAACCGCATCGCAACGACATGAACAACCATGGGCCTAGTATATTGGGCTGTACGTCAGCGTACGCCCCTTATCTGAACGCGGCATTGTCCTGTTGTTACCTCATTGTCCTTTTGAAGACAAGTTTACTTGCGCTACTTTTGCCATTTGTACTGACGTATTGTTATTAGCCTACATGGCTAGAGGTTACATTATTGCACAATATAATTAGCCGGCATTTTCGTGGAGTTTTACATTGTTGTGCTGTTGTAGTACGCGCCTCCAGTGATCAATCTGGGCGATATTGGTCCAGTACGTTGTCATCGATGCAAGGCCTACATGTGTCCATTCATGTGTTTCCAAGATGGAGGACGACGCTTCAAGTGCCCCTTCTGTAACAGCAGTTCCGAAGGTAACACCAACCACATCGAATAGACTTCCACTTCCAGGTAGGCAGACTTAGCTGAAGTGAAGCTTTGTTGTTGAAGTTCCGACGGAATATTTCGCTC
>JASAMW010006709.1:0-33061 GCA_030247985.1 Epsilonema sp. ZAB3_2
TGTACATGGCGCATTTGGTAAAGAAGGGACTGGATAGGGTAGACCAGTGGTTTGATGGCCAGGGTAACCTGTTCTCGTTTGAAACTATGAAGCGAAAAGGATTTGGTCTAACCTGGATGCATTACAACCAGATAGTGTATGCAATCCCAAAAGCCTGGAAAGAAATCTTAAAGGAGAAACCTGAACAAGAACATGAGGATGTTGAGCTTGTTCTTGACGCAAAAAAGGCGAAAACGAAGCTCATGCAAGCGCAGCAGAAGCCGATCCGAAGCCAACAAAAATGGACGGAAAAGTACGGTCCGTTCCAAGAATCCTTCTGGAGTTCGATGTATGAATTGGCACGTAAGATGAGTAGTGATTCCAAGCATCGAATTTTGCAGTATAAAATATTGCACCGGGTACTGCCAACTAAGCAAAGGCTTTTCCGGCAGAAGCAAGTCGATGCGCCATATTGCTTGCGGTGCCAGAATGTAGTGGAAAGCATCGAGCATATGATGTATGAATGCCCGAGCATCAAGGATTTATGGCAGGCTTTTTCAGCTGAATTTGAGCAAAGGGAAGGGCAAAGATTGCCAGTCTTGATGTCAGTGTACTCTGTCATATTTGGGGTTCCAGAGCCAGAGATGTTGGTTAGGAAGTGGAACTACCTTGCAATGCTAGCCAAGCAATACATTTATGTATGCAATCTGAAGGGACAGCTTGTAAATCTCCGAACTTTACTTGCCCTTGTACGAGCGCGAATTCAGGTCGACTATTATAACGCAAAGGTGTCAAGAAGGACTGAACAATTTGTGCAAAAGTGGGGGCGCTGGTTACGATAATCTAAGAATCTGAGGCTGCAGGAGGAATAGTAAATGGCATATAAAAACTTCTGCTGCTTACATACATTACTAACCTATACCCTATCCATGCAAAGGCTTTTCCGGCAGAAGCAAGTCGATGCGCCATATTGCTTGCGGTGCCAGAATGTAGTGGAAAGCATCGAGCATATGATGTATGAATGCCCGAGCATCAAGGATTTATGGCAGGCTTTTTCAGCTGAATTTGAGCAAAGGGAAGGGCAAAGATTGCCAGTCTTGATGTCAGTGTACTCTGTCATATTTGGGGTTCCAGAGCCAGAGATGTTGGTTAGGAAGTGGAACTACCTTGCAATGCTAGCCAAGCAATACATTTATGTATGCAATCTGAAGGGACAGCTTGTAAATCTCCGAACTTTACTTGCCCTTGTACGAGCGCGAATTCAGGTCGACTATTATAACGCAAAGGTGTCAAGAAGGACTGAACAATTTGTGCAAAAGTGGGGGCGCTGGTTACGATAATCTAAGAATCTGAGGCTGCAGGAGGAATAGTAAATGGCATATAAAAACTTCTGCTGCTTACATACATTACTAACCTATACCCTATCCTATACCCTATACCCTATGATATGTGCAATATATTGAATAAAATTTTTTATCTTAAAAAAAAAAAAAAAATGTTTTGCACCTGTTGCAAATTTAGTTTTTTGAATACCACGGCGCGAATACATGCCCTGCACGGGGTAAAATTTTGACAGCAAGTAGAGAAGGGTTAGGCCTAAAAACTTTAGTACTAACGCAAAACATCTCTATAATTGGAATTGGGACTACAGTCCTCTCGAATAGTGAAAAATGCAGCAAAATTTTTCCCGCCTTTTTTATTTTTCAAGATAAATGAGCAATACCACTGAAACTTTTTCCTCGTAAGTAGCCTATCTTATGTAGAATTTGATGTAGATTTCAAAAATAAAATTGTTTTTCCCAAAAAATTTAACCCTTACCCAAAATTCACAAAAATATACTACTTTTGCAAAATTATATGCTAGGGGTTAAATTTTTTGGGAAAAACAGTTTTATTTTTGAAATCTACATCAAATTCTACATAAGATAGGCTACTTATGAAGAAAAAGTTTCAGTGGTATTGCTCATTTATCTTGAAAAATAAAAAAGGCGGGAAAATTTTTGCTGCATTTTTCACTATTCGAGAGGACTGTAGTCCCAATTCCAATTATAGAGATTTTTTGCGGTAGTACTAAAGTTTTTAGGCCTAACCCTTCTCTACTTGCTGTCAAAATTTTACCCCGTGCAGGGCATGTATTCGCGCCGTGGTATTCAAAAAACTAAATTTGCAACAGGTGCAAAACATACAGAAATGCACTTTGTGACGCTATATCTCGCCACACAGGTGGCCGATTGGGCTCAAAATTGGTCCAGACTTGGGTCCCTATGGGATGTATGTGTGTACCAAATTGTAGCCCTCTAAGCCCTGCGGTTGCTGAAATAACGTTGAAAAACGGCAAAAATGCGACCTCCCCACCTTTACCCTTGAATATCTCGATGTTGCCTGAACAAATTTTTTCCTAAAACTTCATCAACATATGCAGTTTTTGATGGGGAATCCGATAGGCATATTATCTCGATTTACAAAAAGTACCCCCCTTCCACGTACTATGCAACCGCTACAGAAAACGTTTCTTAACCTTCCAGTGCCAGTCTACAGAGTACTATCACGTATTACAGGTGTCATGTGTCTACGAAACGAAGAGTGTTGTGTATCAAGATCAACGATGCACATAAGCACACGAACGATGATGAAGCAGCATACGTACGTACTACGTATCCCTCCAAGTAATGCCGCGTTCAGATAAATGACAGACCTGCGTTCAACGCAAACGCCTAATATCTGAAATATGTATGTTATAACAGTCCATGCCATAGGCACGCACATTGAGCTTTCATGTCGGACGTACGTGACGTGTGTGTACACACACACCCTATTATCAAGTCTCAACCACTACGGTACGTATGCGTATCACTGTACGTATGCGTCACTGGTCAGAGAGAGTGCCACACTGAACGCAAACACACACGTCCCCATATACAGTACTGCACTTCCAAAACGAACCAGAATATCAAAACTAGAGAATCAGTTGGCTACAAAAAAGGCCCAGCGTACTTACATACGTACCTCTGCTCAAAGTGGTACCTACAGTACAGGAAACAGTACATTCATGTGACATCATAACGTATGTATTGTACTACGTAACGTACGTGTATAGGTACGTCAGTACTACTTGGACATTGCTATGTATCTGCACATTTCCGACTGCCCAAAAACGGAAGAATCGAATTCAAAATGCTCCATTCAAACTATCAAAAGTATAGGTACTCGTACTCAACTCTCTTTGCATATTGCAATGCCCGTATTACGTATTGGTTGACTGAGTTGAGAAGTGCCAATTGATAAGGCCACAAGTAACCGTAATAATAGTCTGGCCAGAGAGAGTTCGCTCGCAATGGAGCTCAAGTCGTGGTGAGTAAAATAGAATCCCAAACATACAGATTTCTGTCCGTGCTTCGTGTACTCTTAACTACGCAACCCGACTTGAGTTCCATATAGCGAACTCTCTCTGGCCAGACTATAAGAAAATGCGAAGATATCCGTAGTCGCGAAAGGCTGTTTCGCGTAAAATAGCACACAACGTGACCATACAGCTCCAAATGTCCATGCAATTCACGCGAAGACTTCCGCGTCTACGAATATCTCAGCACTCTCTTAGTGACCGTCTTTTTGTGACCGAAATGCACACATGATCTAGAGTTCCTTGAAGCAGATGCCATACGGGCGCGTGTCTGCAATGGGAGTGACGTAGTAGTCGCCGTGTGTGGAAGGCGTCCTCTCCTCAGGAATGCGCAGAATTGACGAGGGATTCACTCGACTCTGAATTATCACCTGGAATGTGTAAAAGAAGAAGCAGTAAATATACAGTACAGATACACATGAAAATGCAGCATTTTGACAGGCTAGGTAGCTGTACGAGCACCAGTACCGTACATACGTAGTACGCTATGCGTATACATTCCTTTACCACTAAAGCATTGGAATGTACGCATGTACATTACAATCCAACGTAAAGTACTCTACACGCGCTCAAGCACAGGCAGTATTCTACTTTACTTACTTACACGTGTGTAGCATATCATTAGCACACAACCACATGAGTACGTGTGCGCACTGTTGTATGCAAACGTATGTACGTCAACATAACTGCAAATGTAAGTAGCCCTACTGCACCGCACCCCATACGTACAAATGTTTTCAGAAACCGTACTGTACGCACCTTGAACTGCTTCCCTGCGTACTGAATCTCCTTGGCGTAGTCGGCGGCAGTGGAGTAGGAGGGGGTGGTGAACCACCCGTCGCCCCCCGTCCACCCTGCCACATCCCCATCCTGCAGTAGACTCCGGCCCATCTTCGCCATACCCCGACCCTGGAGCAAGCCCGTAGCGTGATAGGCCACCGCCCACTCCTCGTCTTCCGACTCTGCGCGAATTCCGTCTCCACCAAGCCAAGACGTATCCGATCCGTAGACGCTCTGAAACAAAATGAAGTAACAAGTGAGGGTGAAAGTGATTGCATGGGTAATATGATGGGATTAATATGCAATCGCCTCATACGGACACAAAGTACCTAAAGTAGCCCCCCCTCCCCCCTATGCATAGCCCCCCCCCCCCCTATGAATAGCCCCATATTGGCAAAACATAAAAAATGACCCATGCATAGGGCCCCCCCCCCCCCCCCTATGCATAGCCCCATATGTACTGTACAGTACCTGAACTTACCTACATAAGCTGGTCATAAGGTACCCATAGCCACTCCCACACCAAGCTAAGATACCTATTAGCCTGCTTGGGGGTGTATTGTACTAGAATAACCCTGTTTTGACCTCAATTATGCCCTAAAACACGTGCTTTCGACCTAAAAAGTATGCCTCTGCGCACCTCTGAAAAACATAAAAAATGGCCCATGCATAGCCCCCCCCCCCCCTATGCATAGCCCCATATAGGACCTCTCAATTTTTGCATAGCCCCGGGGCTATGCACAGGTAAATACGGTATGTAGGCCTACATATGTCCTAACAACATTGCTGACTCCTGCTGGCTGATTCACATCGAAGACACGCGCTGGACGTACGCTCGGCGTGTCCATGGCTCACACGCAAAGGCATAAACAAACAGCAATGGATGCGCCCACCGTACGTCGAGCGCATTTCCTCCTTCTATGTGAATGGGCCATAAAGCACACAGACAAAATTCAGAGCGCCTGTCTATTTCATGTTCCTTGAATACGATTACTAGGGTAGAACAGGGTACCTAACGGCTCATTCACATTGGTAGGCGCAATGCACTTGGCGTAGGTACGTCCAGCGTATCCACGTCTCATTGCGTGTGTCGAGCTAGGGACACGCCAAGCGCACGTCTCCAATGTGAACAAGCCATAATTCCGGGTCTGGCTGTCAGCCAAGTTTCACGTACGGTACCCAATCCTACATGACCGAATTTGCCCCCAGTTACCCCCAGGTGCATACCGGATCCAAGGCCACTCTGTAGCTGCCATAGGGACGCTGATACAAGTATCCGCCGCGGTAGAAAGACAAGCCCTTTCCCCTCACAGTCTCGCCCCTGAAATCGAAGTTGAAGTTCGGAGCTCCCAGACCTCGAGAGTCCAAGCGATGCCACACAGCAGCCAGACCGGTTGGCGCCACACGAAACAGAAGATGCAACACGCTGTTGTTAGTGATCTGATAGGAGGCCAAAGTGCGCTGGTTTTCTGAACAGAAAAAGATAAATGTACCACATATGGGTATGGGAGGGGAGGGGAATTTGGGTCAACATTTGTTTGACGCGCTGCAAAAGTGAGTGAGATTGTCCATATTGTAGTTATTGTTTCAGTAGCCCAGCTTTTTCCGCTGACCCAAATTGTCCCACACTACCGCGTGATACGACTGTACATGCAAAAGGGTTTTGCTTCAAGAAACTTCTTACCCAATTGAAGGCCAAGAAAAATGATTCGAATGTCGTCGGGATCTGAGCTGTTCTCGTCTGCAAAAAACATGGATCGAGTACTGTATGTAACGTAGCAAAGCAAAGCACAGTGTATGTACTGTACGTACACATACCTATGCAATAGAGTCGTATCACAGGGTGGTATAGCAGTTATTTTGGCCTCCGGCTCAAAAAAATGGCTTATTCCCTGCCCAAAACTGTATCTAAGCTTTACAAGGTACAAAACTGCGTGTATATCGTATATGTATGTACATATACCACCGAAATACCTATGTAGGCGTATGTGTAACAGCATGTACATACTATACTATGTACTACGCTACGCACGTAATACTTTACCTACACGCATGTCAAATGAATAGCTGTCAAAGCTTACGTTGCTGAATAATGGCTTTCAAGTCCTGGACGGTGTCTTGCGGGTCGACCCCGTTGAGCGTCAGAGTTTTTCCTGAGAGCATCCGACAAGTGACATCGATAGGACTGCTGCCACCACTGCCAGAAGAAACCACGTCCACAGGGCCTACCACCTGTCTTTTCAGGTACCCGTCCAAAATTGAGACATCTTTCACTACGCCGCCCTGAGTAGCGACGTTTTGGGTGATATCGGACGCTGAGAGAAGGCTAGCGCCGACTTCTGAGGACAGAAACGCCTCCACTATCCCTGACATGTCTTGAGGCTGAGCAGTCATTGCGTATTTAGACGGTGACAGCTGTTTTCTTTCGATTTTTCCAGATAAAGTTGTTTTTGCAAGGCCAGAGGAGAAAGAGGAGGCAGGAATTGAGATTTTTCTTTCAGTTGACGAAATCCCCGGATGTTTTCGTTAGTTTGTTTTGTTTTCTTCTTCGTTTCTTTTTTCGCTTTCGCGTCGTCGTCGTTCGTCTCATGGACCGCTGCATGTTACTAAACTACGCTTATGGACACGACACTTCAATGACGCCTAGACTAAGTGCGGCTTAGTTTGCACGCAACAGCATACTGAGCATCAAGTTTTAGTCCCATTTCGCACCATATTGTGTGATTTTGTCCAACAACAAGCAATGATATGCATTATGGAGTACTTATGACAGTGAACACAACGTGTTCTTGGCATTTCATAGCAGATACAGAGTTCTAGACCAATTGAAAACACTGGATAGAAAGCACTGATACTGAGTACAGGCCAGAAAGGATTGGCGATCAAGTAAAAAGACGGGCGATCGAGTAGGCAAAGTAAAAATAGCAGATCAATTGATGACAACATTTTTATAAAAATCAGTAGGTGAAAGCAAAAAAGATAGAGGTTTGTGTACATATGTATGTATACACAACCCTACATATGGCTGTTCTACTATTCCTGCAATTGTGTATGTGGAAGAAGGTTTCATGACATCTTTCTTGCAATTTTTTCATTTGGGAGCCCACAAGTAAACACGGGAAAAGTTTGAAACACTTGCCCCTCTTCTGATGCTTTTGATTGCTGTACTCTACTAGTGAAAGCAACAAATGCAGTGATTGTATGTCAATTCTGGCTGCTAATTAGCAATAAATCCGAAGAAAATTCACTTGGCAAAAAAGTACAACCCCTCCTTCCTCAGCAGACCTGCAAAAAACCCAACCCTTGGTGTAAAATTTTTGAGATTTTTAGAACTTTTCGATTTTCGTCCTATGCTTCACGTGTTGAAGAATGGAATCTAAGCCGCACCTGGTCTGGCCGTTTGATGTTATGCGCAAAATGACGGGTCCATATTGAAGGATTTGTTAATTTAGCTGTCCATGTTCGTCTGCGCGCTTTTTCTCGAGTGAATTGTCGTTGACTTCTGGATAACTGCATGAACTTCTGATAACTTTATTTCGGTAAAATATTGACACTTTCTTGGTTTCGTTGTTTCCCAATGCGAAATTGGCACAGATAAATGATAAATTTGGTCAGCCAGAAGCCTTCTTGATTGGCAGTTCAGAAATAGTAGCTTTTGATGGACTTGAGACTGGATAACAACCGATGCATCTGTGAGCAGAGCAAAGTGTTCACCTGCTATTCTCCACGCACCAGCTTTTCTCCAATTCACTGCACACCACACACAAAGCACATCTTTAGAGCTCCAAAAGACGCTTTCTTCCAGTGTTGTTGCATCCATCCCATAAAATCTTCCCCTTCGAATCATCGAAACCTGTTACATTTTCAGCCATGAAAAGGACTTGAACATTTTCTTCACTCATTCTAGTTGAGCCGCATCTTTGGCTCCACATCCACTGGGACAAAAGAGATGATCTTTCCCAGCAGCTCAGCTGGAAGGTTGGAGATGGCAACAGATGGCAGAATTGGACTCTCCAGGTCGGCAGACAGAGACAGCTTCTTCTTGTAACATAAGATCGGCATCCATGGCTTCTGACGTGAAACTGAAAATGAAAACATTGCATGCAGAAACTTGAGGTTGAGGTAGCCAAACAGAAAGTATGCGTTCCTACATTTGTATGTAGGTACGTAGGTATTGTATGTATGTACTGCAAAGTGTTGGTGTACAGTACAGCATGTACCTAGGCTACGTACATATGTATTCCTGCTGAGGCAGGCGCTACAACGCAGTTGGTCCTTTTCCAGCACATTACGCTCAATAAAGCTCAAAAGCCAAAACAAAGCTTTCTTTTCCAAATGAAAGAACAAACGTTCACGTAGAAATAAAAGAGACAACTTGGACTATTGTACAATGTACAATTATGACGTAAAAAGTGGCAGACCATCTTATTCACACATCAGTTGAAATACTAAAACATAAAACACAGTAAAAGCCAAGAGCAACTGGAACAACCAAGAACTAGAACAACACAGCCGAAAACCGCTCTCTCCAGTATTATTATCCCTCCTTATTTCCAGTTACGATGACGGCTCAACCAGCAAGCCCTATTTTCTGTCCATCTGAAAGCTCACAGTGGCGTTTCCACTGCGGTGAAACAGGAACACATCTCCAGGGTTACAAAGGTGTCGCATGACTCTGATTCCATCCACCACTGGCGTCAACCCGATCTGCTTCGTCAGCTCAGAGAGGAATGGCATGATCTCATCGTCACAAGACAGAACACCGTTACGACTGACTGTGACAGAAGAGTGACGAGCGAAAAACACCAGCTTCCTTTCCTCAGTCGAGGTCGCCGCACCATAGACTTCCAGGAAACTTCTCACCAACTCTGCCAAGTACACCAGATACGCCAGCTTGCCGAAGAAACTCATCCCGTCCAGATAGGGAGCAAAAACTCTGCCACAGGAGAAGCGCTGGAGATTGGGCAGAAGATGCCAGAGCCTTCGAAACGAAGACAGCTCCCCCACAAACGTAAGAGGGCAGCGCACCATGGAAATCTCCCCAATCATCGCCAAAGGAGCGTTGATGGCGACGGCGGTAGTGACGAGAGGCTCCAGCGATGGACGACAACCCAGCAGCAGCTTGAGAGATGGAACAGCCATGCCCGTAGCTGAGGCTTCATCCTTCGCCTTCTGCAACTGCACCAAACCGGAAAAGAAGGCTGCGAAATCGATCTCACTCCCAATCATCCACCCGCATAACCTCCAACGTCTTCAACTGACTCTTTTTGGCCAAGAGATCGAAGTGGGCCAACGGACGAGAATGAGCCAGACTGACCGATTCGATCTTGTCGCACGCCTTCAAATACTGGCCCAGAATGCGAAGAAACTCGGGGTTGTCCACCTTGGCCACGTGGAGAGACTTCAGACTCCGGCGACAAGCGTGCAGAAACGGGCCGATGGACGGGGCGAAGAAGGTGCGATCGCTTCGGTCTTCCCAGCTGACAGCCCTGATGTTCCTGGGCACTCGCTTCATGAGCTCGAGCAGCTTCCACACCACTGCCTCCTTCCCCAGAACCAGATGGACCTTCTCCAGGTTGGGAGCCTTCATCCAGACAGCAGAGATCGCATCTTCGACCGCGTGAATGCTCTTTCCCCATTCAAAGCCATTCCACAACTGGAAACGACCATCTTCTTCCGTCTTCCTTATCTTCAGCTCTTTCATCTGGAGCCAGGCAAACGGTTGGAAGAGTCTGCTGACTCTCTCCAGATTGATGGCTTCCTTAGCAGCTGCCAACGGCAAGTAGGAGATGATCTTCTCCAGAACTTCGGCAGGCAAATCGGAAATGCTGATCTTGTGACCGGTGGAGTTGAGCTGAGATTGATACGAAAGCTCTGAGGCCATTGTTGACCCGAAGTAGTGAGAGCAAATCCTTGCCCTGCCTGAGAAGACAACACAGCGAAACAGCACAGTGTAGCACTAACTACTAAACACGACGTAAATGATCGAAAATCGAACTGCAAGAAAACTATTCGAGAGCTGGCTGGCATCTCTCTTATGTACACATTTGCATTGAACCCCGCTCATATCCAACAATTTTTTCATTTACTGTTCAAAGAAAAAGAACACATTTTGTATGTAAATGTACGCACCTACAGGCCTAGTCGGTTGCTATTTAGAACACAATGACAATACTAGTATAGGTTCTCACTACTATACGAACATACATACAGTATTTCTCTTTTTGCCACTGAAACAATTCAGGCATTGGTGTTGCTGAGAGAGAACTGCCTGGGGGGCCGGGTTTACTCCATAATACCCTTCCATGCCAACAGCAAACAACTATAGAAAACAAACAGCCAATAGAGCCAACGTGACTTGATATCTGCATGTAGGTACGTTACGTGCATGTCTTGATACCAGGAGCCCATACTAGTAATGTTATCTATTCTAGTCTATCAATCGCATCTATCCGTTCAAGGTTCAACCTTCGTACCTAAGGTACGTAACGTAACCAACACTTCCCTAATTTTCTTCTTCCAAACTATCGTGGTCGCTTTCGTCCTCTTCATCCATGCTCAAGATACTATCAGGCGAGGCATCCTCCTGCTGTACGTTCGCAATCGAAGAAATGTCCAGCTGAAAAGAGATCGCGCCTTTTGTTGAAAGGGGTATAAAAATCAGGGCAGGATAATGATTTTTTCGGGGGAAAATGATTCAAAAGCACTATAATTGGCACGTCACGAACCTGGTTGCTGTCGTCCATCGCCCAACCAACTCACATCCATCCATGATGTAGCCATGCATGTATACGTACGTACAGTATGTACATATTGCCTTGTAGCCACAATCATAGTATAGTACCCAACTGTCACTGTCTGTCACCTGTTTTAGCAGACTTTCGACCATGCTTTGCAGTTGACGCAGAGCCGTTCTCAGTTGCGCATTCTCCTTCAACAGTTGTTGTACGTGATTCGTTTTTGATTTTTCATCCACAGTCTCCTCTGCCCTCTCTTCTTGTTCCTCTTCTGTACCGGTAATTGCATCCTTGCGTTCCACAACAGACACAGGCACTTGCACTAATTGGGTGGTACCCTGCTCCGTTAATTCCGCACCACCGATTTTGTTGCCATAATCGATGCTGCTTGATGAACGAACAGCCGCGCTATCACTTCTAAGAATTGGCTCGAGGGAACTATGGCTGCTGACACTGACACCACCTGGCAAAACGTCGAGCATGCAGTTTTACGTATTGCATGTACAATATGTTGCAGGCTACGTAATGAACAATAATAGTAATATCAGCTGTCATCTTTTAAACCCAGTTTTATTGGTGGGATAAAAGCCAGGCCAGGCCACCCATGTGGAAAGAACGGCCGGGGGCCCGCCGGATTTACCCCATGGCCGGGTTTACCCCTCCAGTACCCCATAAAAGAGAAAAGACGTACGAGGCAGCTGTTTTAAAAAAGTACTACCATTAGCGCTGATATTGGCGTCGGGAGCAGCGGAAAGGGGTAAGGGAAGCAGCGGCTTCGTGCGTCTAGAAGAAGAGGGAGGAGGAAATTTTCCCCCGCGCGCAGAAGACGACAACGGTTGTGGATGGGTGAAGTGGAACTTGCGGATGAGTCCCGTATCCCCGTCGAAGTGGAAGCTCGGCACCAGCGAGAAGTCGCCCGCTTCAACCAATGCAATCTTTAATACATACAGTAGATCTATACGCTGTAGAACGCATGATAATAAAACCATACAGTGATAGTGTACAATGCAATCAACCAGCGTACTACCCACAGAAAAATAAAAAGTTATAGGGGGACAGCTATACTATTTGTCATGTAAATGCAATAATTTTCTTTAGCTCTTTAGCGAACTTACCGACATGAAATAAAAACCGCCGTTAGCCTAAAAAATAAATAAAATGAAAGAAAAAACAAATTCCGCTGCTACGCATTTTTCCGCATTGTTTCCTCGTGACAGGATTCCAATTCTGCAACAACACACAAGCATTGATAATATTAGCACATTATTTTTATGTTTCAGATGTCAACTTTTCTGGAGAAAATTATGTGATTGCGAAAGAATTTGTTTTTTCTTTCATTTTATTTATTTTTTAGGCTAATGGCGTTTTTTATTTCATGTCGGTAAGTTCGCTAAAGAGCTAAAGAAAATTATTGCATTTACATGACAAATAGTATAGCTGTCCCCCTATAACTTTTTATTTTCCACATGGTAGTATGTATATGTACCGTACCTATATGCTAAACAGTTAAACACTTTGGTACCGTTACACAGCGTACCCAGCACCCCAGCTTGCATAAGTTAGTACAAGTACATCGGTTAAGTACACAAGTACTGTTGTACATGCCTACCTACAGTACCTACTGTGACGTGCCGCGTTCCGTATGGCGATAGCCGGGCCCCGAAAAGGGGGGAGAGAAATAGGACCGAACGGGAATCAAACCCGTTACCCTCGGACACAGCTGCGGACTTAGGCAACCCCACCAGGGACCGGTCCGGGGACTTTTGGCTAAACTCGCCTTACATACCTAAAACTGGTTTACGTACACTACTACTGGCCTCGGACGCTATTGCCATACGTACGCAGTACGTAACACTACAAAGTACATAAAATAAAATATGCTCACTTCCATCTGCGTGGCGGCGTAGACCAAAGTGCCGGAGGTTTGCTCCTTCCACCAGTACTCATTGCTCTCCGGATCCAGCACCAGAATTCCCGGAAGCAACTGGTTGATGCACTCAGCCGGAGGAGGAGGAGGAGGGGGATCCAAGACCAAGGGTATAGATAGGAAAAACATGGGGGCGCCGCGCAACAATTGATGGATAGAGAGAGGCGCACAATTTCCAGGGCACCTTTATGTTGAATGAAAGACTCGGAGAAATCCCCATTCTATAGTCTGCCGTCTGCCATACCTGATGCGCTTTGCCCCCTCAGAATTTTTTGGCTGTCTGTGTCTATACCCTTGGGATCAACAGCAGGAGTCGGAGGTAACGGTATGGAAGCACAATCCATAATAGTACTTGCTTGCACAGCAGTGAGAACAGAACGCATTCATCCGACCATTCAGAATGATGCGAAATCGCAAGAATGACTTTTCCGAGATGATAAAAGGAGTTGAACAAGCAACTTTCTGGCAGTGCCATAAAGACCGGCTTGTGTGTACAGTACATACATACTGATGTACACCAATGACGTCGTAGGCCTACAGTACATACAGTACATACCGTACATACATACACGTCACCAGCGGTAGACGGCACGACAGGAGGTCGGACGACAGCCAACGAGTCCCGCATGCAGCTTCAATGGCACCCACAGCTTCCCATGCCTTCTTGCTTCGGACCACTGCACCAGAAGACCACAAGCGGCGATGCCAACAGTGCCAATACAGATACATACGCCAACCAAGCATGCAAGCCAAGCCTTCGGCAACTGTGCAGACTACAGTACACCGAAGACAGACAGCAAAACAGACAAATGTAATGTACGCACAGGTACAACGATCCCACCCCACGACAACAAGAAGGCGACAACATCACGTTGGTCCTAAACTTCGATATAATGCATCAAAGCAAGATCAGTCGGATAATTTGTATCTCCAGTCGGCAATATTGAACTGACAAAAGTCAGTCCTCCAACCTTCACGCTGAAGTTCGGCTATGAAGCGAGGAAACAGCGTCTCGTGCCGCTTGAAAGCACGCCTAAAGTAAAGTAAACGACGGAGTATAGGTAAGTTCACGCGAAAGATAGTGCAAAACACCGTTGTTCAAAATAGCGCAGTTTTTTGACAGCTTGAAATCTATTTTTAAAGGGGTTCGCCGTGGCGAAATCCAGCAGGTAAGGCTGCTATGCTGGGGTGATAGAGCAAGTTCTAAGCTTTCATTTGATGTATATATTGTATGTTCGAAAATCGCTGGTTGCGCTGTTACAAGCTGTTGAAGTTTCTATTTAGTACAGGTCCAGTTCAGGGGCCAATTTTCGAGGTTTTTGGCTTGTATCTCTGGCGGGACGGCAGGTAGCCATGAGATCTGCTTATGAACAGGCGTGGTTTGCGCCGACCTATCTCATGGTACCTTGCTTTTCAAATTCTCTCTACAAGTGATGAAGTTATAAGCAAACTGCTTCGAATTTTAGTGCTGTCCACAACGGAGTGGACACCACTAAAATTCGAAGCATTTTGCTTATAACTTCATCAATTCTCGCTAAAAATAGAAAAGCAAGGTACCATGAGATAGGTCGGCGCAAACCACGCCTGTTCATAAGCAGATCTCATGGCTACCTGCCGTCCCGCCAGAGATACAAGCCGAAAACCTCGAAAATTGGCCCCTGAACTGGACCTGTACTAAATAGAAACTTCAACAGCTTGTAACAGCGCAACCAGCGATTTTCGAACATACAATATATACATCAAATGAAAGCTTAGAACTTGCTCTATCACCCCAGCATAGCAGCCTTACCTGCTGGATTTCGCCACGGCGAACCCCTTTAATAGTTCACATTCCCCTCCGTTTCCATCATGTATGCTAAAAACTGCGCCAAGCTAGAACATGCATATGGATAGATTTTGCAAAGTGTGTAGGTGAGTACCTCAAGCCAAAGGCGCTGAATGCGGATTCTCCAGGTTCACTGGCTTCCCCGTGGTTGGAGAGGAGAAGCAATTCCACAATAAAAGCAGCTCTGAGAACAGTCTGCTCCGCATCCCTGTTCATCGTCATTCCATCGTGAAACGCCACCATCACACGACAGTTGCTGCAGCAGCCACTCAATCTGTGTGCATTAAAGGGAGATCTGGCGGGAAGGAGTCAAGTTTTGTATCCATATATAAGCAGCCTATTTTGTACAGTTGAACAACTGCACTTTACGTGTGTGAAAATATGCTACTCTTACGATCTAAGAACACCATGTTTATTTAGCAAAAGAGAATTTCGCAACATTTCGGCTATTTCGCGCATTCTAACTGGTTCACCACATCACACACGGAGGCGCAAAACTGACCGGACGGTTAGAGCGAAAGAGAATGCAATTTTGTATAGGCAGGTGCTGTCAAATTGAAGAAATTTGCAATAGAAATTACCGTCAGATCCCCCTTTAATAAGAAATTTTGTCCCGCCTCCATAGTCCTCACATGCCTTCACAGCATCCTCCAGTGTCCAAGAGGGCTGAGAAGCGGATGAGCAAAACAGATCCGTCAGACTGCAACCGTAGTACGCAGTGCAGACGGCCTGCTTCTTAGGCTGGAGAAAGAAAGCCGAAATAATCCAACGGACTGGAGTAGGCAGAAAATCCGAGAGCAACGGCTCCTCAGCATTAACAACAGCCACCGAGATGATACTACCAAAAATATATAATTCTGCTAGGGGAAGAATGGGCGACGTAGTGTAAACGAAACAGAGCATCCCTGGCAGAGATATTCGCCCCAATTTTTTGGGTTTTTGAAATATCCAATTATTTGGATATCCAATTTTTGGGTATGTATCACGAAACCATTACATTGGGTTTTACGAAAGGCGAACCCAATGTAATGGTTGCGTACTATCCAAATAATTGGATATCCAAATAATTGGATATTTCAAAAACCCAAAAAATTGGGGCGAATATCTCTGCCAGGGATGCTCTGTTTCGTTTACACTACGTCGCTCATTCTTCCCCTAAGCAGAATTATATATTTTTGATACAACCCCTACCCCTATTATTCTGACTCTGCTGCAGCTGACCTTCAGTCGTCATTAAGAAGCGTCGCGCGGCGATGCGAAAGCGAGCTTCGTTGAAGGTGTTCATGCGTACGGCGCGCACCGCACGATAGTTGGCGTACAAGTGGACGCACGTGAAGAGGCCGAAAAGCGACCAGACCGCCGGCGGACGCCCCGACACCAGCGGCAGCAGAAGCAGACTGCAGAGCAGGGCGGAGAGATTCACCAACGTCTCCTGACTCCCATCCTTCGCCGACACGTCCGCCAAGTTGTTCCGTCGCGCCTGATGCTACAAAACAATCCAACTCCAAATTGAGGATCTTCATAAAATACTAGGTACGACGTACGTCACGCAAAAATTCATCCGTCGGCATCTCCCCTCCATATCACGCTTTCTTCAGGCAGCAGTAACGGCCATAGAATCCAAGTTGACTGGCAATCGAATATCTTCAGTAGGCTACATACGTAGAGTGACTCATCGTCACGCCAACGTCACATTACCGAACCCCTCCCCCTTTTTTGCATGACTTACCCCTCTCCCTATTTTTGCATGACTTACCCCTCCCCCTATTTTTGCATGACTTACCCCTCCCCCTATTTTTGCATGACTACTTACTATGAGAAGCTCCCCATTTCAGATAGAATAAGGCATATGCTACCTGAGTGAGTGCGGCCCTGGTGGCTCCTCCGGCGACTCCGACCACGGCCCTGGCGACGCTGGAGACGCAGAGGACGGCGGTGAAGAGAGGGCGGGGCGCGAGGGGCGCCAGGAGGTCTGCGCAGACGGCGGCGTCGTTGAGCAGGTCCGCGACCAGACGCCACTTCTTGCAGTCGCAGTCCAGCCGACTCCCCCGCGCCCAGGCGAAGGCGATCCGCCCCACCATCCCCGCCCCGTCCCTCAGCAGCCAGGCGAGGGAGGCAGCCAGCGCCGTCGCCGCCGCGTCCCCCACGCCCGCCCCCCTTAACACCGCTTCCGTCGCCAGCGCTCCTACAACAGCAAAGGGACAGGTAGACGTGTGCAGCACACGCCCACCCACAACCCCACTCCCAAAACTATATACCCCCAAAGCTCACAGCCACTGCTTCCGTCGCCAGCACTCCTACAAGACGTCGGTCTATGTGTAGCACACCAGCTCCCAAAACTACATACCCCAAAGCTCACGCAGCCTTACTATGGAGATCCCCAAAATTACACACCCCACCCCGAATGCCATGCCGATGTCTGGAGAGTAGAGATTTAACAGGGGCCCCGGCTCCGGTAAATCCCGGCATTTTTATGGATCCGGCTCTGGCTCCGACTCCGGTGGATCCACGGTCTATATTTTTCACTTTTTCGCTAACTGCCCTTGAAAAAAATGACGGTTTTTCCATCGAAATTGATCAAAAATTATAGCAAAACTTTAAATGATACTGTTTTGCAGCTCTCAGGCAACCGCATTTGAGTCAAATTTATCTCATAAGTTTACTTTATATCGCACTTTGGCAGCAATCAAATCGATCATTATGGTTGCGCATCTTCTTTTCAAAGGTACATGCATGTAATGATTCGTGAATAAGCATACCCCCCATCGTGATGTCAGGTACTGCGTACGTGTGGCAATAGCGTCCGAGGCCAGTAGTAATGTACGTAAAACTTGTTCTCGGTACGTACATACAGGTGAGCTTAGCCATCTGTCCTTGGACCGGCACTAGGAGCTACTGTTTGGTGGTAGGTTACCTGTGATACTGCTAGCGAACGCCTGGAGTGTATCCCATAGCTGATACTCCAGATAATCCTCGGACACGGATTCGGGATATCCCAGAGGCAGAAAGATGTCGCAAAACACAGTCCACGGAGCCACTGAACGTCCCCCGCTGTCAGCTACAGCAGCAACTTGTTTTAAACCGCCGCTGCGAGATGAGCTACGCATATAGGAGCGTCGACTTTGAGCCCTACGGCCGTAGACTTCAGTCAGGTCTACACTGGGCAACTGCATGATGGACCACCAAGTCCAAACTTCACATCACCATGTCTGGTACTGGTTCATTTACGTATTGCTGACAAGCTAAATTTACCGTGAGTGCAACTCACGACCATGTGAATACGTAAAAGAAAAATTTCGCGCGTTGGAGCAGGTGGAAAATTGGAAACTCAAAAAACAAAACTCAAAGTTCACTCTCGCCTTGAGTTTACTCATTACGCAGTATGCACGCAAGCGTGTAGCGCACTACCGTTCGATTTTACCCTACAGTGCCCTTGCTTACTTGTGTGTACAGATGGAGGAGGGTGAGTTGGTCGGCGGAGGTGGGGCGGAGTTGATGATGGTGCAGCCGACGTCCGCCCGTCCTCCTTCGCCCATGGACTCCGCACTGGCTCGTAATCTGCTCAGTCGTCTGCAGCGGGCCCGCTCCAACCTCGGCGAGCTCGTGAGCGCTCTCAGGGAAATCGGTACGGAAACCACTTTTATTTGGTAGACGGTGTCCCGAATTGATTATGCGTAAAATGCTATTGCATTACGTATTACGTGAATCTCTGGGAAATCCAATGTGAGCTCTCATTCATCACGTAAAACCGATTACAGTACGGGCCAGCAGGGTTTATCACACACTAAAAATATCTCAGGATCTAGCCAACGTAGCGCAAAGCGGTTAAAAATCTCTCGATAAGTTTCAGCGGGATTGAAAATAAAAAAAACCGCATGCGTCTACGTGCCCTCTGTGTCGAGAAATCGCCGATTTCCTTAAGGCAAGGTTTCTGAGTCGTGTGAGAGCCTGACTATAGAAGGCCGGACACCCTCAATATTTCACATTTCCTGTTCGGTTCACGAATAAGTACTACAACACATGGGGAATCGAATGCAAAAAACCGCATCTCAAAATTCGCCCTCGTTGAGGAGTTATAGATGCGCAAACCCTCCTGACCCATTTTAAGGCGAAAATTACATAAAATGCATTCTTTTTAGGTTCCAGTGGACGCAGCCGGCTGAAATTTTGTATACACATACCCCCTATGGGACCCTACCTGCAGGGAAATTTTTAGCCTTCTAGCCCTCTTCACACTGGAGTTATGGCGTTTTACAGTCAACTTCCATGCAAACTGGGGCTAGATTTTTTTAGGTTATATGCCTATAGCTCATTAGATACAGTACCGGCCGCTCTGAAAATTTTTATCCCTTTAGGTAACCCATTATAGTTTACGAAAATACAAAAAGAAAAAATTCGGTAGTGGTCCGAGAACGAGAACGGTCCTCATGAATAGTAGAAAATTCAGGAAAAATGTTCCCGCCTTTTTCTCTTACTCAAGATAATTGAGCAATACCACTGGAGCTTCATCCTAAAAATTAACCTAACTTATGTAGAATTTGATGTAGATTTCAAAAATAAAATTGGTTTTCCAAAAAAATTTAACCCCTAGCATATAATTTTGCAAAAGTAGTATATTTTTGAGATATTTTTGAGAATTTTGGGTAAGGGTTAAATTTTTTTGGAAAATCAATTTTATTTTTGAAATCTACATCAAATTCTACATAAGATAGGTTACTTTTCAGGAAGAAGCTCTAGCGGTATTGCTCATTTATCTTGAATAATAAAAAAAGGCGGGAACATTTTTCCTGAATTTTTCACTATTCATGAGGACCGTTCTCGTTCTCGGACCACTACCGAATTTTTTCTTTTTGTATTTTCGTAAACTATAATGGGTTACCTAAAGGGATACAAATTTTCAGAGCGGCCGGTACTGTATCTAATGAGCTATAGGCATATAACCAAAAAAAATCTAGCCCCAGTTTGCATGGAAATTGACTGTAAAACGCCATAACTCCAGTGTGAAGAGGGCTAGAAGGCTAAGAATTTCCCTGCAGGTAGGGTCCCATAGGGGGTATGTGTATACAAAATTTCAGCCGGCTGCGTCCACTGGAACCTAAAAAGAATGCATTTTATGTAATTTTCGCCTTAAAACGGGTCAGGAGGGTTTGCGCATCTATAACTCCTCAACGAGGGCGAATTTTGAGATGCGGTTTTTTGCATTCGATTCCCCATGTGTTGTAGTACTTATTTATGAACCGAATAGGAAATGCGAAATTTTGAGGGTGTCCGTGTACAATGCACACACCAGGGAAACCTTGCCTTAAGTACTGAAAATATACTAAAAAGGTACACTTTTTTCGAATATTCCGCATAAATGAACAATGCCGCAAAAACTTTTTCATTAAAAGTAGCCTATCCTACGTAAAATTTGGTGTAGATTTCAAAAACAGTATCGGTGTTTCAAAAAAATTTAACCCCTAGTATATAATTTTGCAAAATTTGTATATTTTTGACAATGTTTGGGTAGGGGTTAAATTTTTTGGATCAACTATACTATTATTGAAATCTACGCCAAATTTTACATAGAATAGGCTAGGTTTAATGAAAAAATTTTTGCGGCTTGTTCATTTATGTTGAGTAATCGAAAAAAAGTGTACATTTTTAGTACTTAAGGAATTTGGCGATTTCTCGACACAGAGGGCACGTAGACGCATGCGGTTTTTTTTATTTTCAATCCCGCTGAAACTTATCGAGAGATTTTTAGCCGCTTTGCGCTACGTTGGCTAGATCCTGAGATATTTTTCGTGTGTGATAAACCCTGCTGGCCCGTACTGTAGGGCTGGGACACTCTCTATCTACATATTGCCACGGGCTCTTTGGACGAATATTGTGGATCCTTCGTATTGCCAATTGTACAATACATGCTTGTTGTAGAAGACGCATGCACTCGCAAAGGCGTATCCAGTGCGATCGGCGATCAGAGTTTGGAGTATTTTCTGGCCGAGTTGGAGACGCTGTGGACGCACTGGGACGCGGAGTGCAGGGAGACGGCCTTTCGACTGGTGGCTCGTCTGCTGGCCGCCCCCTCCTCCGAGGCCGCGGGGGACCACGCAGGGGGCGGGGCCATGCGTCTGCTGGTGCCCTACGTGGCCTGTCTGCGACACCCGGAGCCGGCGGTGGCCGCCACGGCCCTGCGCCATCTGGACACCTTCGTGGTGGCTCTTAACGGTGAGGGAGTTTAGTTTGCTGGTGTAATGCTGCGTTCACCAGACGTCCATAACGGACGTCGTCCGTCCGTAAATCTCTAAAGCGTATCTAGGGGTACATGGTTGTTTGCTGTGTGCCATGTACTCCTATAGTACAAATTATATTTCTGGGACCCATGCATTATTTATCTCAGGATCTAGCCAACGTAGCTCAAAGCGGTTAAAAATCTCTCGATAACTTTAGCTCGCCTGGAAAATAAAAAAAACCGCATGCGTCTACGTGCCCTCTGTGTGGAGAAATCGCCGATTTCCTTAAGTACTAAAAATGTACTAAAAAGGTACACTTTTTTCGATTATTCAGCATAAATAAACAAGCCGCAAAAATTTTTTCATTAAAAGTAGCCTATCCTATGTAAAATTTGGGGTAGATTTCAAAAACAGTATCGGTGTTTTAAAAAAATTTAACCCCTAGTATATAATTTTGCAAAATTTGTATATTTTTGACAATTTTTGGGTAGGGGTTAAATTTTTTGAAACAACAATACTATTTTTGAAATCTGCATCAAATTCTACATAGGATAGGCTACTTTTAATGAAAAAGTGTTTGCGGCTTGTTCAGTTATGTTGAATAATCGAAAAAAAGTGTACATTTTTAGTACTTAAGGAATTTGGCGATTTCTCGACACAGAGGGCACGTAGACGCATGCGGTTTTTTTTATTTTCCAGGCGAGCTAAAGTTATCGAGAGATTTTTAACCGCTTTGAGCTACGTTGGCTAGAAGATCCTGAGATAAATAATGCATGGGTCCCAGAAATATAATTTGTACTATAGATACGTTCTTTACGGACGTCTGGTGAACACGGCATAATAGGTATGGTTGAAATAAGAACATGAGGGTATGGTAGGTGGTAGGTGTACCAGCAAAAAGTGGCACTTCTGGACTGTTTACAATTACAAAACGACACCATTTCAGGCGTTACGGCATACGCATACTATAGGTGTCGTCGGCAAAAGACGCAAAATTAGCCACTTTTTCTGTCTCAGTTTATCATAATGTGAGGCGCCCATTGACCAAAATTATCTGCGATCTGTCCCGTTAGTAGGTCCTGTGTATGAAAGTTTACATTGAAATTTTTTCGAGTTACCTGGTGCTATTCATTGTTATTGTAGATAAAGCGGAACTTCTGCTGGAGTCTGCATTCGCGTGCGCCAAGCACTCAGCGCTGAGCAGCGAAATGGCGCAACGACTGGTGAGCGCTCAGAAAACGGCGCGTTGGAATCCGGAGTAAACCGATTGCATTTCTTGCACAAATGCAATACATTGGATCGTGTATGTATTGTATTTCTGTATTGTTATTGTGTTTCTGTACTGGAAAAAATGCCTGTGCAGTGTTTCTGTTGAATATTTTTACGTATTAGGCTATATCATGAAGCTTATCCTCAGAGATTAGGCTTAATCTTAAGCTTATCCTTAGGGATTAGGCTTAATCTTAAGCTTAACCCTACTACTGTGTATAGTCACCCTGGGGACGCTAAGACCCATAAACGTAAGGCGTTAATAATGATCAGATATCAATTTGTATCGCATACAACAATTACTAATTGGCCTACTCCGCCCCCAATGTTGGCCCCAAAATTGTGGGGTTCAGTATACCCCTGCCTACTTTAGCCTAACAGGCGCAGGCGCGACGCGCCGGAGAAAGGTACTCCGAAAATGAGCAAGAAGGCGAAAGAGGGGAATTACATATTCGAGGGACTGGAGTGAATGTCGCATGCAAGGACTACAGGGTCGAAAATAATAATTAAGAACATTGCAGGGCAGAATGCAGGGTGCATACATGTAAAATGCTCGTAATGCGTGACTTAGGCATGTGTGTGCGCGCATGCGTGATGTCCATAACTAATTACAGTAGCTACTTAGCTTGTGCATGTAACGTCTTGTCTTCAATCTGTGTATGTGTGTGTGTGAAATGTACATACATGACGTGTGATGTACGTGCCTGTGCGCAAGCACAAAGTACTTGCCTAGCTTGTGCATGCACAGAGATATCAATGGTGGTTCGGAAATCGGGAGTATGCATGCGGTGTGTGTGTACGTAGTTGCCTGGATCGACGGGATTGGTGTAGTCACGTGGTAATGAGGCCTGTGTACGTTGTGTATGTCCAGTGTACATATGCGTGTACGTCAGTAGGTGTATGTGTAGCTGTGGTTGCAGTATGTTTGTATGTATGTATGTATGCATGTGTACCAATGTACCTCTATGGTACCGTATTTACTGGTGCATAACCCCCCCCCCCCAATGCATAACCCCCCAATGCATACCCCCATATTGGCAAAACAAAAAAGCCCAAAGCATAACCCCCCCCCCCTATGCATACCCCCATATGTACAGTACAGTACCTGAACCTACCTATGTAAGCTGGTCATATAGTACCCATAGCCACTCCCACACCAAGCTAAGATGCCTATAAGCCTGCTTGGGGGTATGTTGTACTAGAATAACGCTGTTATGACCTCAATTATGCCCTAAAACATGTGCTTTTGACCTAAAAAATATGCCTCTGCAGTCTGCGCACCTCAAAAACAAAAAATGTCCCATGCATAGCCCCCCCCCCCCCCCCCCTATGCATAGCCCCCCCTATGCATAGCCCCATATAGGACCTCAAAAACATAAAAAATGCCCCATGCATAACCCCCCCCCTCAAATGCATAACCCCCCCCCCCCCCCCCCTATGCATACCCCCATATGGGACCTCTCAATTTTTGCATACCCCCATGGGGCTATGCACCGGTAAATATGGTATTTGTATGCACATGCATGAAGCACCTGTGTATGGATACTAAAAGCACCCGTTGTTTCGTGGGGTCTAACTATATATAGAGTGTTCCAAAATAAACTCACTGGATGTTTGTGCCTCTCATTCATCAGCGGAGCATTCGATTTCAGTAGGCTCTTTTGCAGTTTGTAGCTAAGGCTTCAAAGTTTATGCAGGTAAAATTTCAGCCATATAGTCCTTCTATCTAGGAAGTTATGAAAGCTCAAACTTTTGGACACAAAAATTCACGTTTTTTTACTATGGGGCTAAACCCGGGTTTTAAGGCCGAAGTTAGCACTCCACGGATGAGTTTCTTCAATTTTCTTCACAATGGCGCAGTACATTTGGTTCTGCCGCGTCTTTCATGGGATATTGAATAGGATTTGAAGATGTATTTGCTTTTGGATGGTAGAATATGCTCTTTATTGTGGTGAAATATAAGGCAAATCCTCGATTTCTGCGGTCAGCCTTTCTGAGTTGTTTTGAGCCACTTCCTGTTGCTCTAGAAAGTTGAAATTTTGCTTGCATAAACTTTGAAGCCTTGGCCACTAATTGCAAAAGACCGCATTTAAAAATGACACCCCACTGTGGAGATAGAGACACAAACAGCTGGTGAGTATATTATGGAACACCCTGTAAAACAAAAGAGCACGGCTACTTGAGTACTACTAAATGCTGCTGTACAAAACGTCGTGGGCAGGCCGCAGATGCCCACGGGCAGCTCAACCAACATGTGCAGCTGGTTTGAACAAAATGCACATACGTACAGCTACACACAACGACGGCATGCACAGAAACATAGTACGTGCTGTGGGTAAACCACCCGGCCATGGGGTAAACCTGGCCACCTATGCTCCTTGCACTCACTATGATAATCAAATAGCTCATTTAGAAAGAGGGCAGTTCAAGGAATCGATTGATATCCTATTTGTCTCAATCGGTCCATTGGTTGCTGAGATAATTCAGCCCAAATGGAAGTGAACTGCCCGACCCACCTGGCACTCTTACCAGTGGGCACGTATGCTGTTTTAACATCATACATAGTGGAACTTCGTCAAGTGCTTCTTTTGAGTTCCGGTTCAAATTCTCGGCTGATGAACGTGCAACTGCTAGGCTGTCCGAAAATGGTCATCTATTAATTTTCGGCGGAACAAGTGAGGAGTCAGCAAAGTTGGCAGCCCTGAAGATCAGAAACATGGTTTGGTGGGTCTTGAAGAACAATCCAAACTCTATCCAGATCGCGCAATTTCTTAGGCTCATCTGTTTGGGTTTCTGTCATTGCACAGCTGCATGTGGTGAAGCTGCCGTCAAGCTGGTCGTTCAAGCTCAAGATCCGTTGAAGACAACTTTAGGCATTACGTGATATGATTATGTACAGTATGTATGTACGTACGTGCGTGATAATATGAGTTAGTGACACGATATCTTTATTCAAATGTTAGTACGTACGTAGTGTTGCAATTGTTTAGTGCACGCATGTTATTCAAATGTCTTTACTATGGCGAGTCTGTCACTCCTATTCTTGGTGCTGACTTGCAAATTTACATGCGTGCTCCAACTTGTGGTTTCAAAATGTGTCGTGACGCCATTTTTCTTGGCATTCGAATAAAGAACGTTTCTCTGGGACGGTCTTGTTCTGCTTTCCGAAAACTCTCGCTGTCCGACTTTTGACTCCACTCCGTCATCTGCAACAGCAAAGGTTACGGTATCGTGAGTACTTGAGACGGGCCTAGATATCATCCACTTGAACCAGCCACTGACCCAACCTTACAACACTGCATCAGGTTCTATTCCACAGGATATCTTCCAGGGAGCCGCCCTGCAGAGTCTTCAGAGTTCGCTGGATGGGTTAGTGTCCATTCGAATGAGTGATGAACTCATTGTGTGAAGCTGATCGTAAAGGTCTCTCTGCCCTCCAGCTCCACCTGCAGCTTCACTATCGAGTACACTGGAAAGTTTTGCACCATGGGAAGGTGGGAAACTATTGAGGAGCTGTGTAGGGCGACAAAATTCCTCTTCTGCGTACTCGTACGCACTGGCCACCTGCAAACGCCATGGCACTTGTTCGCCGAAGACCTCCTAGGCTGAATATGAGGAAATAGTAGGGAGGACAGTGAGCTATTAGAACTGAACAAGAAAAAAAGACTGTAAACTAAGCCATGTACAAAAAATCAGTAGACATAACAAGACAAGTTTCGCATCTCGAAAACTTAGCACTCGCGTGGTAACATTACTTGTGTATGTGCATGTGTGTATGTACATTACATATGAACGTATTTGGCCCACCTTGTCACAAAGTACATATGAACAACTTTGCCCATCATTCAATTTCATAACATAAATTGATGCTTTTTGACGGGTGGTCCTAGAAACAGCAACTACCATTCAACAAACCTTTTCAACTATCATCTACTTACAAATAGGAGCGATGTCTGTGTGTGTGTGTGTGATGCTATACACTCGCTCAGTTTTGCAGCTATAGCGTCGGCCAATGGCTCATTCGAAAGCTTATGACCCCGAGGGCGGCCAGAAGGCCTTCGATTTTTGATCCGATCAGCCGATCACCAATAATCGATCGATAATCGATATTTTAGTACTAAAAGCGCGCTGATTCACTCATAACTCGCTCAATTTTGCAGCTACAGCATCCATCCATGTCTCTTTCGAGAGCTTATGGCCCCGAGAACGCCAAAAAGGCCTTCGATTTTTGATCTGATCAGCCGATCACCAATAATCGATCGATAATCGATATTTTAGTACTAAAAGCACGCAGATTCGCTCACACTCACTCAATTTTGCAGCTACAGTGTCCATCCAGGGGTCTTCAATGAGCTTATGCCCTCGAGGGCGCCAGGAAGGCCTTCGATTTGTGATATGATCATCCGATCACCAATAATCGATCGATAATCGATATTTTAGTGCTAACAGCTACAGGCTGCAGTTACTTTTCTTCGTCTTCCACACGACCAGGTAAAATAATCAAATTTTGCAACAGAAAAAGCAAACCGAAGCCCTTCGATTTTTGATCTGATCAACCGATCACCAATAATCGATCGATAATCGATATTTTAGTACTAAGAGTACACAGAAACTAAATGCCGCATTTTTTCCAGCCAGTGTTTGCAAATGGTCACGCCCGAAAGTGCACATGAGACTAAGCGGGAGATGTGCCAAAGGGTTGCCAGATCTGCAAAAGGGCTGCCAGATTGCTTATGCGCAAAAAAGGGTTGCCAAATCTGCGATGCGATAGGGTTGCCAACTCTGTGAAAGGGTTGCCAGATGTGCAACTTTTTGCCAATTGTCCAAAATGGTTGCCAGAGTAGATACATTAATAAGTTTCCATATCTCTACAGTACACAACAGGGTTGCCAGATTTGCTTTTACTGCGAAGCTGTAACGGGCCACTGGTTCAACAAACAAACAACAGAATCAATAAGAGATAAGAATGTACACAAATTTGATGAAATTATGGATGCAGTTCGCAGCAGATGTTATAGTTGAGTGCTACAAAGATGAGATAGACTTTTCTCAAACAGAACAATACATTCATCAGATAACAGATGAAGACATATAGAAGTCTTTTTGGCGATGACTACCCCTCACAATAAAATGCATAATATGGCCACTGCGTTTGAGCTTCCATTACAAAAAGCAGTGATCGACTCTATACAACTGGAACATTCACGCAGACAAGGATAGGACGTAGGACAGTTATGAAATTGCCTATGCATGCACCCATCTTAGCCTGGGCCAAAGCACGCCAGCTGACAGGAATGAGTGCATGAAATCAATCTTTGCCTACCTACCTGCGCCTCTTGCTCTTCGCTCAATACTGTTTGCGCACCATGGATTACCTTCTTCAGTTGTCCATACCAGGCATAGATGTACAGCTGACGACTGATGAGAGATGGCGCTGCATTGCTTGAACCAGTGGACAACTCCACTGAAACAAAAATTTATTCCTGCACATATTGTGTCCAAAAAATTATTCATATGTACGTATTGTGCGCAAAAACTTATTCATAGGTACGTACATATTGTGTACTTACGTATGTATGTAGACCAATAATTTTTTGCCGCCATATAAGTATGGCTTTTAGCCATTATATACCTGGGGCCGCCGTGGCTCAGTGGTCTAAACGCCCCCACAGCTTGCATGAAGGCACCAATGGCGGCACCAACGGTGGTTCAAATCCCACATGTGTACCTGGAAAACACTAAAATTAGACACAGCACTATGTACATTGAGAACATATGAGACAAAACGGCCCAAGCCTAAGGTTAAGAGCCTAATCCCTGGGGTTAAGCTTAAGATTAAGCCTAATCCCTAAGGATAAGGTTAAGATTAAGCCTTAAACCTTAACCGATACTGAATATACCTGCCAACTCCATTCATTTATGCGCATGCATGCTCACGAAAAAAAGGAGCTCCAGTACATAGATGCGCATGCATGCGCATTTTTGAAGTGCCGGTCGACTTTTGTCGACTTTTATGCGCACAGTTCTTCATAAATGCGCATGAATGCGCACCTTAGGTACTGGAGCTCCTTTTTTCCATGCGCATGCATGCGCATAAATGAATGGAGTAGGCAGGCATATTCAGTATCGGTTAAGGGCCAAAGCTTTTGAGCGCTACGTTTATGGGTCTTAGCGTACCCAGGGTGACTATATACAGTAGTATCATGTTCTTTGTGCGTGTTTTGTTTTCGTCCGGAATAAAATTTTGCTCGCACGTAGTCTTGAATTTTGAACGCTGAATGGGTTCGATCGAAACCCACAACGAAAGTACCTACCTTTCTTACAAGAACTGCACATACACGTCGAGTATATATATACCAAGAACGAATAGAGAATATGGAGATGGTTCTTTATCCGTTCTTGATGATAACGGGTGCACTTGGAACCCCTATCCATTTGTATTGGATGTGACCAAAATGTGAACGATTGGAGGGGGTTGCACTGCACTACAACACGATTGTTCCAATATCAGTAGGTAGAGTATTTGTCGGTGAGCAAGAATGGCTGCATCACCACTCGATTTGACGGTGCCGGCGTTGAAGAACTCACGTTTGGGAAGGCTTTCCTATGACAGGGAATTCAAGTTTGAGGTATAGGCCTACTTTCGTACCTTACAATATTATGTAATATTGTGTATGTAAATACGTAAGTACTGCCTATTGTATAAGGGGAGTGATAGCTCACCCACCACATTGGAAGGATATTTTTGAGGATTACAAGAAAGCGCAGCTGAACAACAGTTGGGAAGCGGCGTTGCGAAAGTTAGAGGCGCTTCAGCTGGCAACTGAAAAAGATGACACCTCTGCACTCGCCAGAAAATGCGAAACAAGACACGAACCGTTCACAGTGACACAACAGGATTTGAATAATGAGCAGCTGCAGGAGGAGACTGATTTCAGCGACTTGGAACTCTACTCAGAAGAGGAAGAGGAGGAGGAAAATCAGACCAGGTAAAGGAGGAACACTTGGGTGGGGATAATTATGCCCCCGTATCTTGGTATGCATTATTCGTCTTACTCTATGGTCGATGCACTGAGCGTGTGCGGAGAGCTTTTGAATTCTTTGTATAAAATGTATAGGGACATTTCCTTGCAATTTTCTACTTACTGTCTGCGAAAAGGAAGTTACCTCCTTGCGCAGGGTTTTTTCCACCAGTCCTGTATGTAGGTACCTGTTTCAGAGTATCATCTCGTGGTGTAGGGCAACATAGCCAGGAAGCTGGCATTACGACGAAGAAGCAGCTAGACGAAAGTGAGGCAGCGGAAAACGCCTGGTTGGAGTATATGCGGACATACGAATTGGCTGTGGAGGTATGCATGCAATGTAGTACGTACAGTACACTGTTGTTCGTACGTACCTGTATGATGCCGCGTTCAGATTAGCGTACGCGTACATTGGACAGAAAAATAACTTGTGGTGAAGTCAGTCACGCAAGGATTTGCAGTCCTTGGTCTATGTACAAGGTGTATCAGAAGTAACTCTCCGGATGTTTGTGCTTATATCTTCACAACGGAGTGCCACATTCAAATGCGGTTTTTTGCGTTGAATAGCCAAGGCTTCAACGTTGATGCAGCCAAAATTTTAGCTTCCTAGGTTGTCTTGTCGTGGCGCTGTAAGCGGTCAAAGTTGCGGCGCCTTTTTTGGCGCAAAACGGAGGCAGGGCACTGAGGCGGGGCAACGAATTTGCCATTTTCGCTTTTTCTCGCACTTTTAAGTCTGTTCACCATTCCACGCTGATTTTTATGCATTTTTGAGCAACCTTGTCGAAGTTAGACGTCAATTTGATCTCCATGGCTTCAGCGTCCCAAGGAAAAGCTTGGATGACCGAATTTTGGCTGTAACACTGTTTGCCAAGTTTGAATCTGCAAGAAAGAGGCACGGAGGTGGAAAACTCTGCCGAAACTTGTGCTCCAGATAAAATCTGGGGAGAAAAAACTGCGGAAGGAAAACTGAGGCGAGAACTGGGTTAGGTAAATTGGGGAGAGAAAAACTAGAGCCGATCTGTACCTGGCCGCCTGCAAAAATGTGTGAAAATTGACGCTTTGCAAATCGAGCTGTTTGAGCCGTTTCCTGTTGGCCTAGAAAGCTGAAATTTTGGCTGCATCAACGTTGAAGCCTTGGCTATTCAACGCAAAAAACCGCATTTGAATGTGGCACTCCGTTGTGAAGGTATAAGCACAAACATCCGGAGAGTTACTTCTGATACACCCTGTACTATGATTCTGTGCTTACTGCTATTTGTATTTCAGAGGGCTATGCAGCTGAAGCGGGCGGAGATGGAGCTGAAATGGCGCGCGCATCAGCGCAAAATGGCCGCTGCCGCTGCGCCTTCTGAAGATGCACTGCCTGCGCCCACTGCGGGTGAGAATGTGGCGGAGGAGGAATCGAACTTGCCGCCTTGGGAGCCACCGCAACCACTGAGCTATCGGAGTGTGGTGGAGGAGGAAGATGAAAACGAAGAAGAAGAAGAAGGACGCTTGATCGATTCGCCCTTACTCATGTCGGAGGAGGAGGAGGATGCTGAACAGTTTGAACCATCGTCATCCACGGTGGAGAGGGAGAAAATTGGCCACATTGAAAGGTATGAAATAGAACGAAATGATCGTTGTTCGTTCGCTGAGAGGGTCACCGTTTTGTTTTGTGGGGTACTTTGGGGGGAGGGGGTAAAACTGGACAGTGGGAAATTCCGAATGGCCTTCTTTTAGCGATGCTTGCTTCTATATCTACAGTACGAATCTGCACAAACTAACACCACACAAAAAATAACTCAGGATCTAGCCAACGTAGCGCAAAGCGGTTAAAAATCTCTCGATAAGTTTCAGCGCCCGGATTGAAAATAAAAAAAAACCGCATGCGTCTACGTGCCCTCTGTGTCGAGAAATCGCCGATTTCCTTAAAGAGGGCCTCGCACAAAAAAGTTGTTGTCGCGAAATAAAAAATAAATAGTCCGAATATATGCAATTTTTAATGACAAATTTAAAAATAAAAAGAAAATTTTAAAAATTCCTTAACAGTCGGTTTTTACACGCATTTGAAGGGTTTGGAGGCCCCTTAGACCTTAAAAACGTCCGATATGTAACTTCTTAACCCCACTATCAGATTCCCCATTAAATTTGCTACAAAACCATTCCTGTGTTCTTCATCAGAGATGGGTCACTATATGTCATGTGGCAAAAAAACTGACTGCAAGTCCAGCCTTTTCTCATACAATCAGTATAAGCTGATGTTCTGGAACAGTAGCCAAAAGGGCAAACCTGTGGTTGCTTTTGGACTGCTTTGATGTACCAGCCACCTGCGGCCAGCTTCGCTGGCCTTGCTGGCTTCTCCCTCGCAGGTACCATGCAGTCTCCAGAAGTTGGAAAAAGTACTGTACAGTACGTTATTTGTATGAAGAATTTATTGGCACGGAATTTTTAAGGGCATGCTGATACCTTACCCTTCCATCCACCGATATAAATTATTCTGAAATGATGATGTCACACCACATTTCTTCATACCCTACCCTTATATCCACCGATATAAAATTATTTCCAAAATGATGATGTCACACCACATTTCTTCACATCCCTCTTCACCCACATTTCTTCATACCTTACCCTTCTATCCACCTTTATAAAATTACAAAATGATGACATCACACCACATTTCTTCAAACCCTTCCCCTCTATACACCGATATAAAATTATTCCAAAATGATGACATCACACCTCATATCTACCTTTATGTCATTCATGAACATGGGCTGCTGTGGGAGCGGATGACATTTACACTATTTCATCATACCCTCTATATGTCATTCGTGAACCTTAACTTCATACTCTTGGATATGTCACATTGACCACATTTGTCACTTTCTTGCTTTCTGATTACACCGATATATAACGCGATATAATATAGGAACACATTTGTCTGTACGAAGCCAGACACACATTTTCTTCATACTTTTATGTCATTCATGAACAGACACATTTTCTTCATACCTTACACCGATACAATAGGGGACCACATATGGTCAGCTGCCTCTGAAAATTTCTTGCTTTCTGATTACGCCGATATATAACAGCAATATAATATGGGACCACATTTGTTCTTTCTTCATATGCCCATCCTTCATAGCCAGACACACATTTTCTGCATACATTTATGTCATTCATGAACAGACACATTTTCTTCATACATTACACCAATATATAGGGGACCACATTTGTCACACTACATACCCTTTATGTCATTCGTGGCCAGACACACACTTTCTTCATACTTTTATGTCATTCGTGAACAGACACCCGTTTTCTTCATACCTTACACCAATATAATAGGGGACCACATTTGGTCAGCAGCCTCTGAAAATTTTCTTGCTTTCTGATTACACCGATATATAACACCGATATAATATGGGACCACATTTATACACTACATTGTTTCTTCATATGCCCATCCTTCATATCCAAACACACATTTTCTACATACATTTATGTCATTTGTAAATAGACACACATTTTCTTTATACATTACACTGATATATAGGGGACCACACTTGTCACACTACATTTCTTCACACACCCTTTCTTCATACCACACCGATATATAACACCGACATAATATGGGATGTCATTCGTGAACTCTCCTACTTCTGTTAGCGCAACCCTTTATGTCATTCGTGAATGCTCCTACTTCTGTTAGCGCTCTTCCTGGGTGTGAACTCTCCTTGAGCGGATGATGTCACATCCTATTTCATCATACCCTTACGACGTCATTCGTGAACATTTTCATCATACTATATGTCATTCGTGAACTTGCCTACTTCTGTTAGCTCCTCTATACTCTTGATGTCATTCGTTAACTCTCCTTGAGCGGATGACGTCACATCCTATTTCATCATACCCTTAC